>JAXGGA010002122.1:0-130354 GCA_038373865.1 Uloborus plumipes | reverse complement strand
TTTTCATTCTTCCCGCGTGACTTTAATCGACTTTTTCGCAAGCACATTTTTTTTTACTATATGGTACATGCAAAGTTTTTCGCAACTGGATCTATCTGAACATTGGTGTATTCATTGTCTCTACTTAAAAAAATATTTGCGATTCAGATTACGTTTAAATTACGCACCTTAATTATATTTTTATCTTAAAAGGTCGAATTTAATATATTATGTGTTTGCTTATTTATTTTGTGAGAAAAGGTCATTTTCTGTTAAATGGAAAATATTTAAAGGTAAGCAAGTTAAATTGATTGGGAAAAAAACCTTTTTTTTTTTTTGGCTCAGCTGAAAATGCTATGGCCCTAATATCCATCCTTCCTTATCATTTCTTTTCCTCGGGCCATTTTGATGGTACAAGGTTTTCGTTGATGATTACTTTCATTTTTATATTGCATGATTATTTGACTATATTTCATACTTAAAAAATAAAAATAATTAAAACTAAACATAAAAGAAAATATAATGCAGGGTATTTATTCAACAGCAAATAAAATCAATCAATTATGTACTTATGAAAATGAAAACTCTTCTTAGATACAATTAAATCAGAATATCGAACGAGGCCCATGGAATAAGGAAGTAGCCAAGTGTGTTTCTTTTTTTTTTTTCGGGTCTTTCTTTTTTTTCGGGTACCGTTAAAACTTTTGAATAAAAGTTAATATCTTCACTTTCAAAGGAAAAATTCCCTAAAAACTAAATAAAAACTCTTCAGTTGGGATTTATTTTTCAAAATTGCCGTTTTTATGTATTCATATGTACGTACAAATATCAAAAGGAAGCAAAAAATAAGTAATTGCGTATGGACATGTATTTGTATATAATCTGGGTAGTAACAATAACAAAATTTTTCGCCTAATTGTTCATTTGGCAGTCCCATTTCACAAACATCACTGTTCCACTCGCCTGAAATAATAGAACGTATTTTTGAAATAATTCTATCATTCATTGCTGTAATTAAATAGTACTCATATGTGTGCATGTTGAAGTTAGCTTAGAATTAAAAACGTAAATAATTATTTTTCTTTAAATCAATGTATTAATGCCTTGAAAAATCAACTAATCAAGAGGACAAATGTATTTCGAAAGCTTATTTATTCATAAATATTGTCTTACATGATTGAAATTACTCTAGCCGGGTAGTATGTCAAATTTTTTGTAAAACAAATTTTCCCTGTGTTCAAAAAAAAAAAAAAAAAGAAGGTACATAACATGAGAAAATTTTTATGTAAATGTACAGTTTCAAAGACTTCATGTTTATGACTAAAAACAATCTTTTAATTGTTTCATGTGTGTTATAAATGTTTCAAATGGCAGACACATAACGAAACAATGTATTTTGATGGTTATGTTTTTCCACCTAGACTTAAACGCTTTTACGCCTCGAAATCAAGCCCCCTCCCCCTCCTTTAAACGTATGCTATTACCACACTTATCTCTTTAAATAATCGCGATATGGTCAATTCAAATACGAATTATAATGAAGCACGGCTGTGCAAGATTTATATGGGGGGGGGGGTGACTCCCCCTCCTGTAAAGGACCAAAGTAGCTTAAAATTGCTTTCCGGAAATTCAATTTTTGGAAATTACCGGGAAGACATCCACATCCTCTATTTGTACCCGAATTTTCAAATTATCAAGTGATCGTATTTTGACAATGGCCCCCTTTGAATACCCTAAGCTGGATACGCCTTGCAACAAACGTGAGAATAACCTAAAATATGATAAACTTTAAACGCGTTGCTTCTTTATGGCTGATTTTTTTTTTTATTTTTTACGTTTTTAAAAACAATGTACACTTAATACCATTTTCATCGAGCTGTGAAATTTCGTACACTTAAAATCATTTTTTTTTTCGGACCTGCATTAAATTGCCTTTCTAAATTTACTTTAGGGTAATGACAGATGAAGCCGCTATGGGGGCCTATAATGGGGGGCAAGAGGCGCCCAAGCCCCCCCCTAGAAATCAGTAATTCCCTGCTTTTAATATTGTTCTGTCATCAAAAATATAAAAGTATTTCTTATTTAACTATTAATGAATATGAATTTTATGAACTCTAATCTTCACTGAAATTGCTTTCAATGGAAAAAAAAATATTCTGCTAACCTACGGGAGAAATATCGGAGTCCCCCCCCCCTTAAAATTTCGCACATGGACGTCCATGGTAGCCGCACACACCTCACGTGTAGATGCTTCGGAGGAGAAACACGCGTGACGCAATATTGAGGCACTGCTGGAAAACCGAAAACAATTTCCTCACAAGTGTCAACGTTTCTCAAGTACATTTATTACAGTTTTTGTACATTTTTATCAATTTATTGCATTTTTTGTCAGATTTAAGCTTCTAAATGATTTTAATTCGATTAGCTACAAGTAAATAATTTACATAATCACGTTTTATCTATCTAAATTTTAGTTAGGCAACAGTCTGTGAACAACAGTCTCTGTGAGAGATGCATTCTTGTAATTTTAGTTGTACAGTTCGTTCCGTGTTTTATTATTTTAGTGTGTCGCTTTACGTTCAATGTTTCAATGTTTAATTTATTATTTCGACTCATTTTACTTCTTAGTCAAAAATAAAATTGATTTTATATAAGAAATACTGTTGAAATCTGCTGAGTTACTCAACATCATCTGCTGAGTTTAGCCTTTATTATTATTTTTTCAATCTTTAATTATGTTTATTATAATTATTTACGTATTTAAAACCTGTAATGAGCAACACTTTTAAGTTCTTTTTTTTGCATTTTGCTTCCTACACTCAGGAAAAGTTTGAAAATTTGTATTAAAATAGAATAATATTACATTTTCGTCTACACTTTGAAGAGAATTGCTGGACTCTTTAAAAGCAAAATTTCGAATCCTGCTAAGAAAAAAAAAATATTGTGCATGCCAACAGATGCTGATGTAAATAGAATACAAAGATAAAAAAGCTTAAAAAAAAGGCTGATGCTTGAAAATATCGGCTAAAAAGACTAAATAAAAAGGGGTATATTCAAAGAAATAAACACGAAAAAAAAAAGACAGAAGCTAGTCTTTTTTTTTTTTTTCATCTTTGGGCCGCTTGTCTTTTTTCAGGAGTTCTGGCCTAAATCTATTTTTTGAAAACCTTGTTTCAACTTCAGCCTAGCGACGGGATTAGTAAATTTATACACGATATCAATAAAGTAAAGAAAAAAAAGAAGAAAATAGCAAAAATTAAAAGAAAAAATGAAAGATGCCAAAAAAAAAAAAAAAGTAAAATTGCCCAACTGCTGATGAATTTCAAGGTTACTTTTCTAAATTCTGCCTTTTCATCAAAATAACGTGTTGTATTACTTTAAACAAAACTGATAATTGAAGGGCTTGGGAGAGGAAGGGCTTGTGTGACAAAACAGAAATTGAGAGTAACTATAGTTCAAAGTTTTATTGTTGCAGTTGTTGCAGCTTTTCTGTTTTCTGGTTTTGTCGTTAGTGTGCCTATGAAATTGGTCTAATGATATCTACTTTTTGATGTACCAAGTTTTATTTGATTACCTGTATACACTACTTACCACTGTTCAGAGTGTTTATTTTTTTTAAATGTAACATAGCCAATTTATCCTCCAAGCCCTTCAATTATAAGTGTTACCTAAATATATCTGCCCCATACTGTCATAATTAAAATATTTTATGTTAAATTAAAAAAAAAAAGGTAGGGGGAGCTGAATAAAAAAAAGGGGGGTATTCAGGCATACACACCCGTTTAGTTCTATCGGTTTTAGTGGTACTTTAAGTCGTAAGTATAAGTCAAAAGCATGTTAAATCGCTTTTTTTTATTTAAAGTACATTTTAATGTTTACTAAGTTACTCATATAATAATTCGCATTAGTTTAACTAACTTCTTTCACTTTTCCCAATTGTAATGCATTTTA
The DNA here is from genome assembly GCA_038373865.1 of Uloborus plumipes. Taxonomy (NCBI): domain Eukaryota; kingdom Metazoa; phylum Arthropoda; class Arachnida; order Araneae; family Uloboridae; genus Uloborus; species Uloborus plumipes. Next base: position 126,424 of record JAXGGA010002122.1, on the reverse strand, counting down.
GAATGTTATTTTAAGAGAACCATCGCATCCCGTTGGAGTGGTGTGAATTGCCCGGCTATAAGGGTATTATTCCTTGAAGTTGCAGTTTCTTTTTTAGATAATAAGTTATTTATTCCGCATTTGTTAGTGCTGATCCATTTAACACAGCATCCGGACCTTCATTTAGAAAAGTGTTAAGTATTATTTTCCATTTTTTATTAACACAACTGTCTTTATAAGTGTTTCCGCTTATAAACACGTGGGGCGTGATACCCGGACTTTCTATAAATGTATAATTTCTTCTGAAAAGCTTTGTGTTTTGCCTATTTCGTGACATCCACTCCTTACGTGGTTAAATTTAGTTAATCCGTACAGTTTGTATTAGATGGCCCCGATTCAGCAATATTCGGTCAAATATATTCAAAGCGCAACAAGAAAATTCAACATTTAAATTAAGCTCAGTGTGTTGAATCTAAGAATACATTTAATTAACGAATGAAAAAAAAGGGATGATTTCTCCCCCCCCCCTTTTTTTTTTGAAAAATAACCTGCATTATGTGAAAAACTCGTCGATAAATTTTGAGAAATTTATGACTTAAGTAACCTGGAATGTTGTTGTATAATGCGTAGAGAATGAACAATGCTTCCTAGAAATTCTAAATGCAAATCATGGCATTGAGAAATATCCTTCCAACTGATGAGAAGAGTATTATAAACAGTTCCGAAAGAATTCAAATAATTCTTCAGATCCAGCTGTATTTTGACAAGAAAAAGTATCTATACTGCTATTGTTTCTGTTTCTGAAGTTCGTAGGTCGAGGAATTCCCACAACTTTTGGGATCCTTTTCCCCGTTTCTCCATGTTTTTTCATAAAGAATACAGTCAAGGAGCCTTAGTGGCTGTGTAGTAGATGTTGCACTTCATAGGCCGGAGGTCGCGGGGTCAATTCAAACTTGTGCCTTGGGTGTGATTTTCCCTCTTTGCTGTATATCCTTCTGGTGTTGTCTTGTCAGTAAATAAATAAAGAATTCCAACCTCTCGAAGCAATAGTACCCAATATTTTCAAAATGTTTAGAAACTATAGCAATTTTAAGCATAAATATTATCCAATATTGTAAATAACTAATGTTCTTTTGTGTTTAGCATGGAAAATCATGAAGTTGAAAGATCGATATAATATACTAAACACTAAAAGAAAAAGAAAAAGAAAAAAACATTACTCCATACAGTCTGAGTAAAAACTTTAAGGCCAGTAAAAAATATTGAGAATACGGGAAAATTAAATTAAAGGGATTTTAATGTTACTGAATAAATAATTATTAATGTTCGTTTGTAATAATTAAAGCAACAGACAAGTTTTTCAAAGTACGCAATTACCAAAAAAAAAAAAAAAAAAAAAAAAACAGTACTATATTCAAAGTTAGTATTTCAACCTGGGTAACAACTTTAAGGCCACCAGTATTTTTTAAATACTAAACAAAGATATACTGGAATAAATATCACAGCAGTTAATGAGATTGGGGAAACCCTTCAACCTGTAGTTTTTTCATTAATTTCTTCGAAGTTTTGGTGCTCTTTGTGAAGGTGGCGAAAGGTAAGAAATTAACTGAAGGTTGAAAGGGGACAGATTGAAGCTTTTTCTTCAACGGGGATGAGTAGATTGAGCAGCCGTACTATTGCGAAAAAAATTGGAAGATCGAAGACTGTAGTTAATAATTTATTAAGATTGAAAGTCAATTACGGTAAAAAAAACACCGGGGGAAGACCCAGAGCTTTGCTCCCGCGTGATGAAAGAAGAGTCTGCAAACTTACGTCTACCGGAAAGTATTTAACTAGGAAAATTATTCAAGCAACAGGCTTAAATGTTTGTCAAAAACGGTATATAACACAATTAGAAGGTGTGAAAGGTTTATTTACGCAGAAAAATTGGCTAAGCCACAGTTACTGAATAGACACAAAATAGAGTGTTTGAACTTTGGCCAAAAAGTTATGACCTGGGGTAACCAATGGAGACTAATATTTTTTTTCTGATGAAGAAAAGTGGAATTTGGATGGACTAGATGGGTGGAAGTACTATTGGCATGATTTACGAAAAGAAAAAAAAGATATTCTCCAAGCGCCAATTTGGTGGAGGCTCAGTCATGACTTGGGGGTGCTTTTCTTACAATGGTTTCGGCTCAATTGCGTTTGTTTCGGGTAAAATGAATTCTCAAGCGTATCAAAATGTCCTAGGAAGTCATCTTTTACCAAATGCTGAATTTATTGCTGGAGAAAATTGGAAATTTCAGCAAGACAATGCACCTATCCATTCGAGTAACAGTACAAAAAATTGGTTTCAAGTTCATAATGTCAAACCTTTGAAATGGCCAGCTAAGTCTCCAGATCTCGACCCAATTAAGCACTTATGGGGAGACTTAGCAAGAAGAGTGTATGCAAATGGGAGACATTTTACTTCATTAATAGATCTTAAATCTACAATTGAAGATGAATGGTATAAAACAGACCCTGAACTTTATCAAAAACTTGTTTCATCTACGCAAATAAGAATATTTGAAGTTATTAGAAGGAATAGCTCTTACACAAGCTTTTAAATGTTAGTATGTTTTCTTCCTCTGCTTTTTTTCTCTGTTGGCCTTGAATATTATACTCAGGCTCAAATAGTGATCTTTAATCTTTAGTTTTTGTAATACTTTCTGATAGTAAAATAATTACAAATGATTGTTCTGTCCTTTTTTACTTGTATTTAAGGGTAATAATTATCACTCAAATTATGTTTTGGTTCTCAGTTTAATATGTGTCCAATTTCTCAAAAAAAATTTACTGGCCTTAAAGTTTTTACTCAGACTGTAAATACGTGACAGCATTGCTGCTTCCCCTGCTATGGAGTAACTGAGTCGATATGGGGCCTCGGTGGTCCAGAGGTCGAATTTTCTCCTCGTAAGCAAGAAGTCGCGGGTTCGAGTCCCGCTTTGTCCATGGATGTTATTTCAACCTCTTTATGCCGTAAATCTGTCCTGTGCTTATCAAGAGGCAAGGCGCAAAGAACGCAGTCCTCATGTATATCGAAGCTCGTGGCTTCTGTATAGGGCCATTCCATGAAAAGTGAAACCAATTGGTCAAAAATTCATATTGAAGTTATGTTGCTATGTTATACATCATTTTAAAGCTTAAGATGTATATTTTAAGAATCCTGCATTGGTTTTTTGGTGAGAGTTAGAATAATACTTGTTTTCTTAGTTGGAAGTACGACATTCACGAACTTGTAAAAAATCAGAAAAAAGAACACATTTTCAAATGCACATTTCTCATCGAAAAATAAAAACAAAAATAACTACTTGTAGCACAATTTTAACTACTAAGACGGTACTATAATAATATGCATTCATTAATTTCTTTTGAATTGATCTAAATGGTGTAGTTGAAGTTTGAAAAAAAGAAGTTTGATATTACGTCTGTAACAAAAAAGAAGCAAAAGTTGTCATTACGTCCTAAAAAATCAAAATTTAAAAAAAACCTTAATGGTCCTTTTTGCAAATTCTTAGAGTAATTGCTCACCATAGTTAAAAATATTGCAACTGATTTAGTTTTTAAATTAATGCTGTTACAGACGTAACATTTCGGACATAACAAATGGCTCTATGTTACGTCCGTAGCAAAAGTAAACTTCCAATTAAATAGGTAAAAAGCACAGGATGAGCAATACATGTATATAGCATAATATGGTACGAGTACTAAAGTTTCTGGTATCCTGATTTTGAAATTTTTAATTATGTCGGCATGTAATTGAAATTTATTTGCGAAAATGCCGTTCGAATTTCGAAAACGTCGGACGAAAAAGGACACATTTTTTCATTCAAAAAAAAAAAAATTATCAAAATTGAACAACTGTCATCAAGAAGGTGAAATTTTAGTTTGATACTAGTATTCTGCTATATCATCCAACATTTTCAAATTTTTAAGTTGTCCTAAGACTAATCACTGATTCCAGGGAGGATTTTACTTTTCCCGATTTTTTTATGTAGCAGCCCCATTATGCATTAATTTTAAGAATACAAATAAATAAATTTGCGTGAAGGCCCTTCTAAACTTTTCTTGTGTCAATCTTTCTTGGAAATAATTGTCTTAAGATGCATTAATTTATTGTTACATATTGACATATCGGCATATGCTCTCAACTCCCCCAGACTTACCCAAATTTTCTAAAACTGTTGCAGTATAACTTAAAATATTCAAATAATGTGTTAATTAATGCTACTGTATTGTTTTAGCACAAAAATCTTTGTTTATTCCTGCTTTAAAATACTGTTTTCTACTTTCAAATCAGAGATGTTACGTCTGTAACACCACTTTGTTTCGTCCGTAACAAGTTTATGAATTTTTTTCACAAATTCGGCAGTAAAAACCACACAATCTTTATGGTTTTAGAAAGCTTGAAGTCTCTAGAATACGTATTAAAAAAAAAAAGTTCAAAATTTCCATATAATTCAGAGGAATATTGTAAGTTGTATGACATAGTCGAGTTTTTGCTGTTTTGTGAATTACGTCTGTAACAGGCAGTTTTTAATTTCTGTATTTTTTTGTAATTAAGCAATCTGCGCGCAAATTTAATGTAGCATAAACATCATCAAGTTACACTACAGAAAAAAAATTGAAGACTTTCATCTGCCCAAACCAGAATTATTTGTGTTCAAAGTCTGCGATTGTTACGTCTGTAACGATGGAATTGCCCTATAGAAAAAAAAAAACCTTAACCGATATATCTGGTGTAAAGTAACACATCACTTATAGAATGTTACACCGTGGTTAATGTAACAAAAGCGTAATGTTTCATCAAATTGTGTCGGGGTCAGGTTAGATCAGAATTCTATGAAAACAGAAAGAAGAAGCAAAAGAGTATTCATTAGGCTAGAAGATTACTCTCGATTATTCGTTTATTTAATGTTCGTTATGTTCAGACTTTCTCATTACCAATCAACTTTTAACACACATTCGTAGGTTATTTACCTGCGAATACACGGTAGGATCGAATCCCGAGCCACAAACTTACCGCGAACAGAGATCTCTCAAAGCAAACGCGTTTTACCACTTGGCAAGGGCGGATACAAGGGAATGGTGATGGGGCGATCGCCCCTCCCTTGAGGGTTATTGCATCAGTAATATTTCGGAGAAAAAGTCCTAAAAACGCAAGTATATAGTCCATCTTTGATGACGCTAGTGGAAGGGATGGAATCAGAGATTTTATTCCAGTAATTTTACGAAATTAAAGCTTCAAAGACTGCGATATTCGAAGATGTTAAGGCTGGGGATGTTCTTACGTTCCCTCAGAATTATTAGAAACTTGAAGTTCTAAAAACACAAAATTTAGAATATCTTTTGTAACGGAAAGGGAAGGAAGACGTTCGGGGATTTCCACTGTTTCTCCCTCCTTGAACAAAAATCTTTATTTTAATTGTTTCAAATCAAAATAATGTGGCAGCCACCCCCCCCCCACAAAAAGCCCCTCCCCCCAAGAAAAAGAAAATAGGTACGTAGTCATAGGTAAGTAAAAGAATTAATCGCCCCCTCCTTGAAAAATTTCTGGATCCGCCATAGCCACTTGGTGAATTAACGCACATCTTGGTTACGTTCATAAGACTGCGAGAGCTCTGCGTCAATTCTTACCTCAACTCATTCGCTTTGAATACATGCGCTCTCACAGTATCACAAAACCCCCTTCCCCTCAAAGCGTCACATCATTTATGGACAGCCCCATAAATCGCCCAAATGAGTTACACTAACTAGCAGAAACTTGGAAAAGTCTAGTTTGACTACTAACCCAATTCGTTCGAGTACTTTCAAATTAAACTTGTTTATTTGGCCCAGTGTTTCAAAAAGCCTGACGAAACAATAAAAACTCTCACTTGTTTATTCTCGTAGGAAGGTTATTGCAGCTCAATGAAATAACCGGCTTTGTCAATCCGATTTTGATTTGTTTAATGAAAGTGAAAAAAGCATTGCTTTCACGGGGCAGAAAACAATAGATTATTTCTAGTTATCTAGTTGTTTAATAGGTTATTCCTAGTTAGTTTGGATGCGGCGAACATTCTTATCGCAATATTCTCCTTCCACAAAAAATAAGTAATACGTATATTTAGAAAACATTTTATTTTATTTTTTGTAAATTTTAATTTTTTCATTTCTCTACTACGTGAATAAAATTCTTTATATTAAAATACTTTTTTATTTATTTTGCATTATTATTTCTTTTTCTCTCTTTTATAAAGATTGCACATTCGCCGGATAAGTGATGTAAAAAGATAAAAAGATATCTTGCTATATTTCTTATTTTTTTATAAAATGTAAAGCGATTCCAGTTTTTAAAATAGAACAGTTTCGAGAATTAGCAGTGAAATATAACATAGTTTTCCATTAAAACGTAATTAAAATGTATGATTACCTTCGGAGAGCTTATTTCTCAGTAATTGAAAAATGTTATTTATTTTATATTTTATAGTAAAATAGAGTTTAATACATTGAATAAATTATTCCAAAACACATTGTCTCGCCTCAAAACAACAGTATTACTCCTAGGTCTTATTATATAGTTGTCCTGTTGCTTTGGGGTGACGATATTTTGATTAATTTTTTAGGTTAAAAATATAGCAATTTTTAACTCAAAGTGCAACACATACAAAACACGATGTACTGCAATTTTGCAAGTTTTAGTACGTTGCCAATAAACTCCTTTAGAAGTTATACATAAATGATGTCATACTTTCCTTCAAGATTTTTGACCCCTCCCCTCTTTGTCACAAAGTGTCACACTTCACCTTACCGCCTTCCCCTTTTGTCACATTTCACGCTGTATTTCACTGACATATTCTCATAAAAATGCGTGATGTCACACTTCTTGCTACCCCTCCTTCCTCCTTGTCACAAACTTTCTCAATTTCGTGCGAACCAGCTCCCCCTCAACACGTGACGCTATTTTTGAACAGACCTTTAAGAACAAGACCATTTTCAATGTTCAATAACATACAGTGCTATGAATTTTGCCAAAACGGAAAAGTTTTAGAAATCCGCGTAATTAGTAAAATTTAACTTAGACTGATAAGAAAAAAAAAGTGTATGAAAATTATGTTCAATAATGGGGCCTCTTTGGCCCCTTGTAGGCGTTCTTGCCCGTCTGCGGTACATTGGGAATTGTCCTGCAATATACTCTAAAGGTTTCCTAGGTGAGATTTTCCTCTTTCATTCGTTGTGATAGGTGTTAATAGATAAAAAACGGAAAATTGTCTCTGAAATCACATGTGAAAACGGAGGTGAGGCGTTCAACGCGTAGTCCTCTTTAAATTGAGGGTGCAAATCAATGTTTTGAGTTGTGGGGATGATTTGCGTAAAGAAAAGTCAAAGGGTAAGAAATATTATAACTAGAAAAAAGTAAAAATACAATTTCATCAAAAATCCAACCCTCAGAATAAATATCAAACTTCAATAAGCGCTTGATTTATATTAAGAACTGCAACGATTGTAAAAATAATAGTAAATATTAATAAATAATAATTCAAAATAAACTAATATTACTATAAATAAGAAAAATAACCAGTTGAAGAGCATGGATAACTATATAATGATTAAATGCTTAATTTGAAAATTTTCCCCCTTGCTATTACTGAGAAAAACAACTTCCTCTGTTTTCGCGCCAAAACCTCCCAAGTCAAATTTCTCTTTTCAATTAAAACGGCGCATTTTTTTTCCTCCTGTCAGCGGCGAGATTTTCATGACGAAAACGACTCACCTACGCGACAGCACGTGAATGGCTGATTAAGAAACGCCCAATTTTCAGGCCGTCCTATATTATGGAAGTAAAGATTGTTTTACTCTTTTTGATGCCTGGTTGATTTCGGACTTACCAAACTTATTTGTATATGCAAATTACCTTAAATAGCATTGGCGCGTTTTTTTTCTGTCGATAATGTAATGGATTTCCTTCTTGAACGTAATTTTTAAAGGTACGGAATTCGATTATCTCTTAGAAAATAGTAATTAGTGGATCTTATTGTGAGAAAAAGTAAAACGAGTTCGGTAATTTTTTAATCGAGTGATTAAGAGTTCTTTTACTCTTTCTTCTAATTATCACTCCGAGTACATCCGTTGAATTATCTTTTTATCTTTGTAATAAAGTTCACTTGCTCAACCAAAATTTTCACCAAGGATTGTTCATAACATGTATAGTGTACCAAGTCTGATTATACTCTGCAAAGCTCTGCATTAAAAACTGCCACAGGATTGCATCTTCAAGGCGAATAGTTTCAGATAAAAATGCAAAAGAAAACTAAAATGTCCTATCCAGTGTAAGGAAAAAAACAACAAGTGCAATCACCCATTCCACGGGATGCATTCATCCCTTTATGTTAGCAAACAATGTTTTGAACATTTTAATACATAAAAGTATGCGGATGTTATTGTCTGTTTCAAATAAAGCTTTTTTTTCTTTTTTTTTTTTTTTTCAAGTGTATTGTCACTTTTCCATTGTACTTTCTCGAAAACCATAGGTTGTCAAAATGTATTTATTTTTGGATATTTTTATGTACTAAAAGTGACTTCGATATTTCAGAGTTCATTAGGTCTTGGTGGGACACCCTGTGCATCATCATCATTCATCCCCATGTATCATCTTAAGATTGGCAGTGGGGAATAAAAAGTAGGGTTCTGGAGGGGTTTGACACCCCTCCCACAGTCTCGCTAAGTTTCTTAGGAAGGTGTGTACCTCCTAAATATTCTAAAAACTTGCAAGGTCAAAATTAATTGCAGAGAGGCATTTTTATTATAAAAAAAGAAAAAGAAAATAATGAGAAAAACATGGTTTAAAAACTAGATAAACATTTTTATAGAACATAGATAAAACAGATTATTGATTTTTGTCCAGACTATTTTTAAATTGATCTCAAATTACATTAAAAATAGTTTAGAGTGCGTAGCAATCTAGCGTGTAAAAATAGAAATAATAAAAATTCCAAGTACAAGAGATTAGGACATATTTATATCTTTTGAGTGCAGCACTTTTGAACGCTCTAGCCGAAAAATATGACGGGCACGAAAGATAGGAGACGTAAGTTCACTTCGTGAATTTGACGGGAGCTAGAGAGGAGGGGCATAAAAAATTATATAAATCATAATAAGATTTTTTTTACATTAAATATATTTAAAAAAAAATCCGTAGTTCAAATTAATCCTAACTATGAATACTCATGCCGTGGATAAATATGCAACTGTACATACACACAGATACGCAGCCACATAGATTCGCAGATTTATTCGTCCAATTTGTAATCCCCCTTTTTTACGTCCTGGTAAAAAATAAAGCTGAAGTGCGTAATTTTGAAAATAAGGTTGATATAGTGCTTAGTTTCATGTAGCAAATAAATATAGAAATGCAATGTCAAATATAATGGGCTGCTAAATCATAAAACCGTTATTTAATGTAAAACGAAATCTCAAACATATTCCAAATCTGTGTATATTTTATGTTCTTAGAAACATAAAATAAACTACATGTATAAAATGTGCGATATAGATTTGATTAAATACAACAGTTCGTAACATCAAACAATGCACGCCAAAAATCAAGTTGGCCAGTGACATTTTGCTGCTTTACTTTTGAAACAGAGATTCGTCTTGTTCCTCCGTAAAATTTTCCCTACTGCTTAAAAAATCCCTATGGTATTCACCGATTGGGAGTGACATTCCTCTCGTTTTGAAGACACGCCTTCTTTCTCTCGTCGCATAACCAGGAACGTAACAAGAAGAGGGTTGGGAGTCAATTAATCAGAATCCTTGGTTTTAACCTATGCAGTAAACTCTCGATTTTCCGATGTCCGATTATCCGCGGATCTTTCACATTGTTTTCTTTTTTTTTTTTTTTTTTTAGTGATGATTTACTGAATGCAGAAAAATACACCCACTTTTTACTCAGCTCGCACCCATTTTAAAATCAGGCACGTAGCAGCTCTTACTCATTTTGACGGACATTAAATATTTTGAGGAGCAAAGAAAAAAAATTTATTTGTGACAAGATAATACAAAAAAAAAAAAAAAAACTTCAATCACAAATTAAGAAGAGCCATACTTTGATAAATAATGTTTATAAAATTTTATTTATGGTTTTATGTAATTTTGAATATTTTTAGCACTTACAGACTTTGAGTGATTTGCGGCAATGAATATTTTTTCAGTCTGATTTTCGAAAGCTCAATTTTAATCTTATGAAGAGCAATTTTTCAACTTTTAAAATTCTATACTATGAGTTAATTTTTTGGAATTTTCAAAAACGCGTTTTGGAACATGTCACCGCCAAAGTTTTATCATACTAAACTGATCCTGCTTTAAGTAATGTAATAAAATAAAACTCTTTCTTTTTCTTCTGAAGGAGAAAGGTTTCGAAAATTAGGCTATATATCGACAAAAGAGAACTATAATGTTTTACTCCGTATTCCTCTTTGCTTTCTCATGTGTTTATTGGATATTACGTAACGTAGAGAGAGAGAGAGAGAGAGAAGAGAGTGGGAAAACATCTTCTCATGTATAAATGTATACCTCAGTCGAATCTGCTAGGCAGTTATAAAACTGGCGTAGCTTTTGCCGACACTGTGCACCTCGGAGCCGGATTTTTGATAATTGAGCTGGAAAAAAATTATCTTTTCTCTATTTTTTTTTTCGCTTTCAGCTCTTTTAAAATCTTATCTCTGCACCAGCATTTTTGCAATTGGAAGTATGCATCTAGGATGAGCGGTTGCGAAAATAAAGGTCATGCAAGTTAAAACGGAACACCTTGTTTGTACTAGGGATGTTCAATAAAGAATGATCACAAATGAAATGGAATTGGATGTATTAATGAACTCAGGCTCACCAAGAGTTAAGGCAAGTCTTGTCAGTTTGGTTTCACCCTTCCCCCATAAAACTTATACTACTCCGATTCCGAGTCGATCCTTCATTATTGACATTAAATTTATTATATTCTCTATTATATTGGAGCGTCTGTGGCCGAGCGGTGAAAGCACTTGATTTGGATGCCGAGGGTTGTGCCCTAGTCCCACCAGTGCCCTAGGTTTTTCTTTTTTCTCTGTTGTGATGTAAATTTCTTGTGTTGTCATTAGTGTAAATACAAGAATTGTACCGTGTATTGTTTATCAGAAGTCCACCCTCCTTGTGAGGCAATGGCACCTTTCTTTTCCACAGCTAATACAAACTAACAACATATCTCCAATCAATACAGTGGCCGCAGCTTATATGAATCACGCTTGTTCCAACCAGTTTTGTTTCAATAAAACAAATGATTCTTTAAAGCAACTAATTCAATAGCCTGGATTTTGTTATGAATTTGACACTTAGATTCAATAAAGTGGCTGATTTAATTAATCACTGATTCAATTAACCAAATGATTCACTAAAGCAACTAATTCAATAGCATTGGTTTTTGGTATGAATCTGACCCTTGGATTCAATGATTTGACTGATTCAATTAACCACTGATTCAATTAACCGGCGTCCACTGTAATTGCAATAAATTCTGCATAAAAACCAAAAAATCAATAGTTGGCACTTTGCCAAAAACTGTCCTTGTTAATTTTCGCGAAATTTTGATAATTGTCTGTGAGACTATGATGGTAGGGGGTCTATATTTGATGTCAACCAAAAAAAAATTCTGAAAGAGGGCGCTCCCAACATAATGCAGTTGATGCCCTAGTAAACTGATCGAGCGCGAGATGTCGCTGTCTGCAGCCGCAGATTTTTGGAGGGAACAGCGAGAAGAGAGGCTGAGATGAAGCGAGTCAGTTGTGACGTTGAAAGTCGTCGGTCTCTGATAAACGTGAAGGCATCATGCCTTGAACACACACAAGCCGGCCAGAGTTCTTAGACGCTTTGAAACTTAGTTCGGTGCACAATATAGGCAATCGATAAATATCAAAGCGAAATACATTTTTGAAATTAACATTTGGCCCCCTAAAAAAATTGCTCTCAAATTTATTGGATGGTGTGTGAAGTGTTTGTTCAATTCTCCGACAGCTCCTATTAATGGCTGGTGTACGAATGCAAGCAGTGAACTTAAGATTTCTTTGGTTTGTACACGTGCTCGTGCTATGCAGTCTGACCAATCAAATAGGTAAGTAAATATTGGAGAATTTTTATGTTTTCGAGAAAAGAGGGATAGCACCCCCCTAGCGATGCCCAATCCGGTTTGAAAACCCATATCCCCTTGAGCAAGTACTTTGAACTTGAGCTTTAACTCCGAAGTAGAAACCGATAAAATATAAACAATGCTAAAATAGAAGAATTGATCGGAAAAAAGCGTTCTCCGAAATGAAAAATTTGCGCGAAAAACATAAAATGCGTCGCTTGAGGATGATAATAAAACAAAACAAAACATGCATTTTTTGGGGATTATTTCATCGTGAAGATTACCATTTCACGATTTTTTAACCATAAAAATGCACTTCATGTCAAGTTTTGGAGCAGAATACAGCTGAATTTCGTAGTGCGATCATTTCTTACAACTTTAAATTGATAAAAATGAGAGCAATTTAAAATTTGAGAAAATTGTTAAAAACTTTTAACATAAAACACTTTTTTAGACTTAAATATAGGATTTTTTTAATGTATACGAAATCACATATGTTGAAATTCGTGTTTATTTTTTTAAATCAAAACCTCTAATTATAAAGTTTTATACACCAAAAATGCTTTCAGTTTTCACTGTAAAATGATTCGTAATTGCATGAAATTATCGCTAGTCTATTTTTCTTGGACAAAAAACTCGTTTTAAGCTGAACGTGTTAAAATAAAATCTATATAAAAGCAATGAAAAATTTTAATTACAAGTGTGTTAAAGCCGATGAGTTTAAATTATTTGTGCAAAAAACGTGTGATGAAAATTGTGTTTTGCTTTTCCATCACCCCACTCGTAGATTTAAAATTTTCAAATGTGCCGCCAATTGGCAGAACCAGATTTGAGCGTGTGCTGCATTTTGTTTTTTACAAAAACTGCAAGAAATTTGGAAAGTTGATCTTTCGTTTCTCTCACGGCAAAATTTCTGCCGTGAGTTAACCAGTTTGTCGGTTTAAACTTCGGAGATTTGCAGTCAAAACAATAGCCTTTTTAGAGTCCGGTGCTGGACTACGTTGGAATTAGTTATGTATATATTTTAAATCTAGCTTTACTTTTAGTTAAATCCAATTGTTACGATCCCATGCCTGTTCTCTTAGGCATAAAAACATTCAAGATGAAACGTATTTAAATAAAATACATACGAAAGTGATGAAAAATCTAAATCACAACTGTGTGAAATTAGATGCATTTAGAACATACGTGCAAAAAAGGTGTGATTAAAATTATGTGTTTTGCTTTTCCATTAGCCACTCGTATATTTAAATTTTCAAATGTGCCGCCAATAAGCAGAACCAGATCCAAGCGTGTGCTGTATTTAGTTTTTACAAAACTAAAAGAAATTTTGCGCAGTTGATGCTCCTTTTCTCCAGCGGCAGAATTTCCGCCGAAAGTTTAAAATAGTTTGTCGGTTTAAACTTCGGAGAGCTGCAGTCAAAACAACAACCGTTTTAGAAATCCATTGTTGGACTACCTTACAGTTAGCTCACTTTTTAAAAATCTAGCTTTGATTTTGTGGTAAAAATTGATTCATAGTGGCATTCAATTTTCATTTCAAATTTAAATTTGCTGTTGTAGATTAATATAATCAATTTAAACTGAACTGCATTTAAAATTAAATATACTTCTAAGAAATGAAAATCCAAAAATAAATGTTGTTAAGCTTGACAAATAAAACCGTAAAATATTTTTAAAAGACAGAGGGGGAAAAATCTGAACTAATGTAACTTTCAGAAATATTTAAATAATTGAATTTCAAATAAAAGATAATAAAAAATATTCTCAAGATGAATACTGACCTAAAATGAGTAAATAAAATAACAAACTAAATATTCCTGTGATCTGCACAATGACATAATTTTTTAGAACTAGTATTATATCTAGTTTAAATAGACATTCTCGCGTTCACTTACTTTGAAGTGAAAGTAGGAATACAACATGTTTTATTACCGCATTCCAATGATCACGTGTTTTCCCACTGAATGTGGGAATGTCATGTTTCATTTAAATCTAGTTACATACCACTTTTCTGGAACTTTATTTTATTGTCCTTCACTCTTCAAATATACTGGTTAAGTAAAGTTTCTCGTGAGTGAGTGTCTGCGTACTTTAAAAATATATATATTTTAAAAATACATAAATGTATACAGAAATCTATAGATATTAATGCTCTCGTTAATTCCTATCTAATACTTAATATCAAACATTTTAATTTGATAAGTTTTGCTAAATGTGCGCTAGCGAAAACATTCGACATAATCCCTGAACAATTGTTTAACCCATTAATGCCTGACATTTTTTTCCAAAGATATTTTTTATACTGGTTACACGGCTACAGAACACACTTTACAATGATTATGTGCTGCAATCTATTAATAATAAATTGACACAATACCAAAGTAATAATTGAACACTATTATTTGGTTGAAATGTACATTTTTGGTAAATTTAGACACTTTTTGGATCGTCTCTATAATGGATTAAAATAGCTCTCGCTTGCTGCTAACAAAAAAGTTAAAAGATCGAAAGTTAGGCTTCAACAAAATTGGTTTTGTTAAGAACTTTTTCAATATTTGACAGCTACTCGCAGATGTTTTAGCGGCATGGATCTGTATAAACTCATTTTCCCCCTTAAAAGCTGCCAGAATCCATCTAGAGGGAAAACTAATAATATAACGAGTGTCGGAATATTATTTTGTATATACTTCAGGCAAAAGAAACAAATTTTATGCTGTTTACCCCCTCCCCCTACCGCATTTCATAAGAATGTTCTGTTTTTTTTTTTTTTTTTTTTCTACAAATAGAGCTTACTGTTAATGCTTTTTTCATTCATAATAACTTTTATAAGAAATTCGTAAACATAAAAGCTGGATTTAAGAAAAAAATCAGTACATTTCACGGTAATACGCTAATAAAAACGTACTTTAAACTACCATTAATGAAACAAACAATTGCAAGGGATAACCTAGTCACAAACATTTTATGGATAATGCATTCATCTGTAATTTTATAAAGCTGATTTTAGAGAAGAATATTTAAGGGGTTAATGGGTTTAATACTTAACTTATTAATAACTTCCGTGCCTAGTGTTTATCAAGTTTTAGAAGTACAATTGTCATTCAATGAAAAAAACTGTTGCACACGTAAAAAAGGAAACGAAATGTATGTTTATATGAGAAAATTGTACAAAAATATTAAGGCTAAGAAACATTAGTGTGGGGCAGAAGTAATTTGTGTGGTGAAAAATAAATTAAAAAAAAAAAAAACAGAAATAAAGGAAATATTTAAAATTAAAATATTGTGAGAATCCGCGTAAAAACATTATTTTAGAGTGCTGATACGTTAATATATACTGATGAATAAAAGTACAACACGTACGTTTTTAAAAACAAAGTACAAAAGTTAATTATTCCTTCGTAACATAAATTTTGCATTTGAAGAACAATCCCAGTTGATAAAATTTCATTGCGGTTTTTTTTTTATATATATATAAGTTTTCCATTTAGCCAATATGTTGGTCAATTAATAGTCAATTGATTTTAGAAGATGATAGTTTGTAGTTCATTAATTTTACTCGATATTTTATAAATAAACCATGTACTGAACTTGGAAATCCTGCCCTTGTATATGATTCGCTACTATTGATTTTTATTTTTTTTAACTGCAACTTTAGTCGAAAATGTTCTGTTTCAACTGTCCCCCGCGTCTGTCGTATTTCAACTTCAACTGCTGCTGTTTCTTGCAGTCTGTACAAATCCGAATATTTGTTTGTTTTGTAGAATATTTCGCTGTAACTAGTGCCCAATGTATGTTGTTTTATTAATATTTGTTTAAAAATGCATCAAAGCACTAAAGCATATCATGTCTGATTTTAATTAGATTATCGAAAGAAATTAGTAATTAAAGCGCAAGGAACTTGATTTAGGTATGTGTGTGATGCATTTAAGCTGAGTTCCGTCCTGATAATTTTGCACCGGAGATTTGCATCGACGCCGCTGATAATGACGCAAAAGCGGCATACAATCGACCGAGTTACCGGTCGGCGGTAGCACTGCTAGTCCAAAGATGGCTGCTATTTATTGTTTTGGTTGTTTTTTGTGAATGGAGGAGGAAAGTTGCTTTTCCAATTAGTGACGTAAAAATCAGAACTAATTTTTCAAAGTGAAATTTAACAAATGCGGCATGGTTATGATTTAATGGCATAGTTACTATTCGAGAGAAGCGTGTCAACACTTTAAATTATTTTTTAAAGAAGTATTTGTTTTTAAGTATTTAGCAGTGCATTTGAAATCACTGGATCAACTACTTTGACTTGATTACTATCTGATTTCATTATGCTTAAATGTGTTTCTAAATTTTTTATGTAAGAGGCCGAAATATATCTAAATGATTCAGAATGAAGTTTTAATCTAAAGAAATGTCCCCCCCCCCAAAAAAAAAGGGAGTGCGATAGATAAATATTTATATCATTTTCTAAGGAAGAAATGAGGCGGGAAGAGGGAGGGGCATAATTTGCGGGGAAGGGGTTTGGCTGTCAAACAATTGAGACCAATAGAAATTGCAAACAATTAGGTACCAGAAACGAGTTTTAGTTTGCCAGACAAAACGTATTTCTCAGTTTATGAGATTACGCGAGCAACTTAAAATAAATACCTTGGCCACCAGTTCTTTCTGAGCAAGAATCTTTCAGAAGTCGTATTACACTGAGTTTTGCTATTAACTCTTGAGAAATAATTTGCCTAAATTAGCTTTAGATTTTAGTTTTTATTGATCCCTGTGTGTGTGTGTATATATATGGGTATAGTGTCAGAGCGGAATTCACAACAATGAATCGACGACGATGGTAAACTAGGTTGAGAATGAGGATTTAATCATTGATATGCAAAGCGAAAAATATCCTTAGACATTGAATGTTGAAACTTTCTGTTATAGAAAAATTATTTTAGTCTTTGCTTTTTGTTAGAGAATTCCGAAAAAAAGTTAGACGAATAATAGTATTAAAAAAAAATCAAAAATAAAATTAAACCATAACATTCGAAAGAAAATTACGTTTTTAGAAAAGCAGTACCAGAACGGAGGTACTCCGGAGCCAATGCACCCATAGTAAATATACAGTATATCCACTAAATTCCGTTCTCATGCTCTTAAGTTTTGAACGCCTGCAGCTCTACAGCTGTATTCATAAACGTTGTTTGTGTACAGCGGCCATCTACTAATAGCGTCGCTTGGTTCAAAACGATTACATGAATATAATAGCTTGTCTGGAAAACGTACGAGGTACGGCGTGATGTGAATTACGAAGTTACCGAGCATCACAGATTTCGCACAAAAAGACAACTTGTGGGTATGGATGCTAAGATTCGTTAATCGTATTTTACATTATCAAAGCGCTCGAAAAATGCAATATCCTCACATTTACCACTTTTTAACCGACTTCGAAAAAGGAGGAGGTTCTCAATTCAAAGCGTATACTTTTTTTTTTTTTGTTTGTTCGCACATAACATCTGATCTACTGAACCGATTTGGACGATTTTTTCTTTAATCGATAGGGAATGGTGTAACTTAGGTACCATGTACTCATATGACGATATTTGTTCACTAGAAAAAAAGTTATGATTGAAAAACTAACATTTCATGTCATTTAAAGCAATAAGTTCTATCGTAAATCCTTACTTCAATCAGCGACCCGATGGTCAAGTGGTTCTGCGCGTCAGGTTGAAGTTCCTGATGGAATGAGATCGAGTCCAGGTCCGCAAGAATTTTTTCGAACAACTGCATGATTTTTTTAAAAATGATTTTAATGATTGTAATGTCCTTATGCAGGTACATCTCCCCATGGGGATCTACTCCATATTTTTTAATGGTAGAAAATGACAGTTTTGGTCGGATCTTTGTTAAAATTGGCAATGGGGTCCTTCGATGCTGTATAATTTTCTTATGGACGTTTGCGCCATTTTTGGGGGCTTTGAATCGATTGTGGCAATAAATGGTTTTTGATTTGCGGCATTTATATAATTTTTTCAAAAATTATATACACAATCAATTATATTATATAAATTTTTGTACCTTTATAAAATTCTGTATTTTATACCTTGTATTTACGTCAAATTCAAAGTAAAATTCAAAATAAAAAATTCTGAAGATGATAAATATATGTCAAATATTAAAGTAACTCTTTTTTGTTATTTTCATATTGGTTGTGACCAAAAAACATCATTACAAACAAATAAAATGTATCAAACACCATGAGTGTTGAGTTATTAGGCAAAATCTGCTGTGTAATGTTTTTTTGCACTGCGAGGGGGGGGGGGGGGGTATGAATGACCATTAAAGTGACACAAATTTTTAAAAAATAAGATTTTGATTTGTGGTGTTTGAAAAAAGCTAAAGAGTCCACTTTAGTTGAAAATTATTTTCCATGAAATGCAAAAGCTTGCACCAATTTTCCAAGTCTTACTCTAACCTCTTCCCCCACAATTCAAATTACTTACTTTTACTTTCTATTTTTAACCGACTTCAAAAAAGGAGGAGGTTCTCAATTCAAAGCGAATGTTTTTTTTTTGTTTGTTTATTCGCACATAACATCTGATCTACTGAACCGATTTGGACGATTTTTTTTAAATCGATAGAAAATGGTTAACTTAGGTACCATGTATTCATATGACGATATTTGTTCACTAGGAAAAAAGTTATGATTGAAAAACTAAAATTTCATGTTATTTAAAACAATATGTGCTATCGTAAATCCTTACTTTAATTAGCGACCCGATGGTCAAGTGGTTAAACGCGTCGGGTTGAAGTTCCTGATGGAATGAGATCGAGTCCAGGTCTGCAAGTTTTTTGAATAGCTGCATGGTTTTTTAACTATATCTTGATTATTTTAAGTGCATTTACACTAAAAAGAATGAAATAAAATATTTTGGAGAAAAAAAATAGAACCGACTTCAGTTGGAAATTGCTCTAAAAAGTAAAAAATAATTTTTTTCTTTGAACACCATCGAAACTACTTTTAAACATAAGTTTTGAAGTCGGCGCAAAAACAATGCATAGATTCATACGCAACTACTATTCAACTATAAATATAAATTTTAATGGATTCATTTCATTGATTACCACACATTCGGGTAATGGTACAAATATCCTGCTATTAATTTTCAATGATTTCTCTGAAAAATTGTTGGCATGGAATATGGTTAAACATCATTTTACCTATAGTTTTTGCGCCGACTTCAAAACTTATGTTTAAAAGTAGTTTCGATGGTGTTCAAAGAAAAAAATTATTTTTTACTTTTTAGAGCAATTTCCAACTGAAGTCGGTTCTATTTTTTTTCTCCAAAATATTTTATTCTTTTTTGTAAACTTATTGTGCGGTGTGTTAAAATGCTCACATCTGAGTTTTCCTATTGAATTGACTCCTAATTTCGAATTCTCATCTTCACAAATTAGTTTTTAATCTTGAAAGGAGAAACTTTTCACTATAAATTTGCCATTGGAGGACCATCTAAGATCAAAAATCTGATGACATCATTCATGACTGATTTGAACATTCCAGTTAAAATTCTACTGTTAGAAGCTTTCAAACAACAAACTACTGAAGGGTGTATTACACATAAGAAAATTCGTTTAATGCAACTCTCAATTCACCCACAACTTTACTCCCCAGTCAACCTCGGCCAGAAAACTAACCGTGTGCTATGCTACTTCTGGCAGATAGTTGAATGACGAAAATTCGACATTATATGCAGTTGTCAAAAAAAGTTAATCTTCTCTCATCATTTTTAAATAAATAAAAATTTATTTAAAAATGCTGTTTGAAGGCCTCAGAAAATTGTCACTGAAAAGAGATGGTCATTGAACAGAGAACCAACTATACATGCTTTTTGAATTGGACAATTCTTGTGTCAAGAATCCTAAAATAGCTTGATCAATAACCCTAAAAATATCCAGCAATGTTTATGCTGTAGGAGAGAATCATTATAGCAATTATCCCAAAGCCTTCGTTGTAACAATAATGATACAAAAGGCCCTTAAATTGAGCAATAAAAACATCTCCTTGAAATCAATGGCCTTTGTTACTGTCCTAATGTAGTGTGTTTTTTTTTTTTTTTTTAATGACTCACAAATAGCGGGAAAAATAATTGAATCTATGAAACTATACCCTCAACTACAAAGAAACAGCGATGAATAAATAGCATAAATGATATTGAAAAATAACGTTTTAAAGCAATTAGGTGTTTATTTATTGTCCATGTGTAAAGCGTTTATATTAACTAAAGCAGCTATAGGAAAATATTTCACCTTTAGAGTTAGAATTTATTTACTTTTTAAATAAGACGGTCCTGCCTGATTATTAAAAAAAATCAATATTTGAGACACTAGATTTAACGTTATATAAACAGTAACTATAAGTAACGTTATTTAAAAAACTGAAAATAATACAACCCAAAAGTTGCCTGTTAATCCAAAAGTGCACAAGTATGACTTCTCTTTTAACTAAACGGTGCAGAAAAAGTTTTTTAGCTCAGTATCGAGATGCACAGTTTAGAAGCATACTACCATGAATGAAAATGATTAATAAACAAAAAAAAAAAACATGTAGGAATAGGACCAATGTTAAGAATTAATAACTATCCGTAATTTTATTTAAAATATTGGAAAAGGCTATTCAAAAGCTACATTTTAATCTACGAGTGAGCATAAATATGGCAGTCAGTTCTTCTTTAAACAAAATATTGCGGAAAAAGCTCTCAAGCTAAATCGAGATGCTCAATTTAGAAACAGTCTACAATGGATGACCCTGATTATTTAACAAGCAGCGCATGACGATTTTTTTACTAACAAGTTCCCAGCCAAGTCTTTCTCCCTACTATTGTAAAAACCCTCGCATCCCCTTCCAAAGGATATTATTGTTCAGCTGTCGTTTCCTACTTTACGTACCACGGAGGGGCTGTTGTCCAGAATGAGGGATATTCCCCACAATTCCATTTATTTTCCCTCTCAAATGCAGCTGTTTACAAGTTACCTCCTGGTTAAAAAAAAGAAAAAAAAAAAAAAAAAAAAGGAAAGCGTGCTCCCGCAAAACCTCTTTTGTGCAGTGCTTTTAGAAAGACTTTCGATCTGAGTTGTGAAGTCGGCTTTTAGGTTTTGAATGGAAACATTGTTTGGTAGTAAACAATTATTATGTTATTATAATTTTAAATTTGAATACAAATTGTATAAACTCGGTGTTTTGGCATGACTGGTGTATGTAACTACTGGATTATACACGAATAGTAATGCTAGGCTGAAAGCCTAGTTGTGGATTTAATTGTTAGACTGAGATATCCTAAAGGGGATTGTCCTTTTTTGGAAATATCTTTGCAATTCTTCGGAGAGCATCAACTCTCAATAATGCGTAATAGGACATATTTTCTGGTTGCAAAAAAATGACGTACTTTTTAAAGAGTGCTAGTAAAATTTAGAACTAAGCAATTTCATTTGAACTTATTCTATAATAACCCCTTCGGATATAACCAGGACCCTCTTAAAAGCAGAGAGACTTGTCTCCTAATGGCTGTACAGAAAAATAAAAGCAATTCTTAAACAAAGAACGTATCTGAGACTTATTGATACCCAGCGTAAGCAAAAACTGAAAACAGCATAAAGCAGTAAGTAACCGCCCCTAAGCCAGGGCTACGGCAGAAACATGTATTGCATATTTCTGACTTAGCCCTGGCTTAGGGGCGGTTACTTATTGCTTTTTCCCGCGCTTTGCCTCAACATTTTCGAGTTGTACCGTACCAAGTGCGGTCGCTCGCTGGTGCTCTAATTTCACATTAGGTATCAGTTTTTGTTGGATCTCTTTGCTCTGTAAGAGAATTTTGATTCCAGCTCGTTGAACTCCTATTCCATGCTGATGAGTGCATAATAAGCACGAAACTGCAGTCCATGGATGGAATAAACGAGCTGGCGGTGTATGAGAGTATGACTAGTTTACATTTTTGCTGCGTCTTACTACTTAAGCATTATTGTGGTCGGGATGCAACATGATTAATAGCAGTAATAAAAACCGCATAAAATAATGACAGCTATTGTTTTTTAACCGACGAAAAAACGGAGGAGGTTCTCTATTCGACCGGTATATTTTATTTTTTATGTATGACCACGCATAACTTTTTACTGAATAGACCGATTTTGGTAATTTTTTTTTGTTGGAAAGGGTACACCTCCCTGGTGGTCCCATGGTCCCCTGATGCGGGGTTTGAGAACGGAACCCTGAAGAAATTGAGGGAAATCTTCAGAATTCCGTTCATGCGCACCCTCTTTGCGCATGAATTGAATTTCAAATTTCACGCGCACACACTTGCGATTTGATGTCCATTAGGTCACAGTAGCTCGCCGATAGAGTGGCCTAGCGGTAAGACGCTGGGCTCTCATTCGCAAGAGCTTAAGTTCGATGCTCGACGGAGTCGGTGGATTTTCAAGCAGCAGAAAAAAAATGCACTGTCTACGTCGAACGATTATGCGGCATGCAAATCGCAGTTTTACTGATAGAACATATTTAGTCCTGAGTACCCCAATTTTTAAAAAAATATATTTTCAGGCTCCCATCACATAAACTTTTAAATTTTAAAATTAGTGATGCACTAATGAATCGGCGGTAAATATTTACTTTGTGGATTAACCTGTAGGCCAGTTTTAGAATCATAATCGGGTAAAAAACTAGTAATTTAAAAATGTTTTAATTAAATCAGCATAGAAATAAATCCTAAAAAGAAAAAAAAAATGTTGTTAGTGGCAATCGCTTAAAATTTTAGACGCTTTAGTAAAGTGAGATGAAGCGTCACGATGGCAACATGACACTATTCCGGGTATACATTTACACTGAAAAGAATGAAATAAAAAATAAAATTTTATAAAAAAAAGTAAAACCGACTTCAAAAACGCAGCTGAAAATCGCTCTAAAAAGTAAAAAATAAATTTATTCTTTGAACACCATCGATACTACTTTTAAACATGAGTTTTGAAGTCGGTGCCAAACAGTTAATAAAATCATTCGTGCCCATTCTTCGGTTACATGTTTCATAATAAAAACAACTATAAATGTTACATAATCAATTTCAAGTGCTGTTTGAGAGGAAAAACCAATCAAATGGTACAATCAACGGGTACGAATGATTTTATTAACTGTTTGGCACCGACTTCAAAACTCATGTTTAAAAGTAGTATCGATGGTGTTCAAAGAATAAATTTATTTTTTACTTTTTAGAGCGATTTTCAGCTGCGTTTTTGAAGTCGGTTTTACTTTTTTTTATATTAGTTTTTCTCGAAAAGAGACAGGGAGTGGTCACGAAAGAAAAGGCTTTAATCTGTTAATTGGTGAAGCTGCATGAACTAAGAATTGAGTCAAGTTTTCGTTTTTAGTCAAATAATTATCAGCATGAAATGCCGACCCCCCCCCCCCCCGAAAAAAAAAGCTAGTTCTCCTAATTGCTCTGAGGAGGGGCTCCTTAAAACATCTGTAGAGTGTCCTGTTTGTATTTTCCCCCTGTGAAACTTTGAGTACATTAGTTTGATACCATAAAAATTCCTAAGTATTTTGGTTTGTGTAAAATATAAAGTTTCACTTTTTACGTACTTACAACAATTAACTTATATTTCTTTTTTTTTAGTTTCTAATAACATTTAAACTTTTACAACGACTTCTTTTTTTTTCTAATTAAAAGTATTTATGATTAAAAAAAAGTTTTCATCTGCTTAAAAAAAAAAAAAATCACTAAACGGAATAGTGCTTGAAACTCTACTTTAGATTTTTCTTGTAAAGACAATACAGATGCTGTTTTATTTCACTTGTTCTCTAGTTACCCTGGAAAAATTATTTTATTTTGACAACTGCAGCGTTCAGTATTACTAATTGGTTATTAACGTTTTTAAAGTTAGATGATATTCTAACAGCATTTATCTTCTATACTCATAGTAAAATTAATGATTGCTGGTGTATTTATTTGTGGCGCTTTTCCCGGGGAAACGGTGATGCCTAGCCTATCTTCTTGAAAGATGAAATTTGTTATACCTGGTGCGTACCTCGGAGCTCGATTTTTGATAAGGTCATCAGAATTCAAGTTATTTATTTTAAGTGTTTTTTTTTTCTTTTTTTCTTTCTTTATTTATTTATTTATTTATTTTTTTGCAAATTTTAGCACTTTTTACCCCAACGACCAAGTCACAGAAATATTTTTAATACCAAAGTTTAATTCAATTTATGATGAAAAAAAAACTTCGAGAAGAAAGAAAAATCGAGTGTTTTTTTTTTTTTTTTTTTAATTTGAGTTTTTGAAAGAACCGTCATTTTGAGTTTTTCCTGCGTGCAGCATTTTTTAAACCCATTCCGCGGTAAAGTATAAAATCCCCCTTTCCAAAAATTTAGTATGTTATTGTGAGAAAACATTTCGTCGTCTTTTGGCAAAAGAAAAGTTTTTTTTTAAATATTCAATACTTTTTCCCCACGATTATTTTAATACAGTGCGGCAACATATCCTTCACGTTCTGTTCAAAACTAAAAACAATCTTGGCTGTTTTCTGCCATAACGTCACAGCCTGGGTCTATCTTAATCGCTTCAATGTATCAATATTTTTTACTATTACACTATTACAGTCGAACCCGCTTAATGGAATAGCCATTTTTCCGCGAAAAAATATTCTAATAAGCGGGATATTCCATTATCCGGGATGAAAATAATGCATTTCAATGGTTTGGTACATTTAAAACGTATTACATTAAACGGGATATTCCTTTAAGCGATATTCTAATAAGCGGGCTCGACTGTACGTGCTACCTGTATTTTTAGTAAAAATATTGATTTCCTTTTCATCCATCAAAAACTATTTTTAATTCCCCTTTTTGACATATCTCTTCCTCTTGAAAATGCCAGGTTTTAAAAAAAAAAAAAGAAAGAAATGAGTTAAGAGATAAATAAACAGAACGGCCTCTCTTTGTATTACGCCTAACTGTGTGTTTAGATTCGTATGCTTTTATTACAAATGTTCCGATGCCCTAGAAATGGTGCACATTTCGTCGGTGCTGACGCTTTTCTTGAATACTACGGGGGACGCAGGGACTAAATAAAATTGAATTAAATAAATAGCGCGTTTAAAAAAATAAACATAAGTATAGATACCTAAATATAGAGATAAATATACATAGATTGCAGACATAGGTAAATAAACGTAGACTGACCGTAAAAGATTAAAAAAAATGCTTTATTAAAATTAATATTTGCATGGAGCGATATCGATTGATCAATGTCCCCATTAAATTAATTGAATCAGATGTAAAAAGGTGAATGACATGAAAAGTGAATTGCGCACCTAGCCATTTGAGGATAGTAAAAAAAAAAGGCTTTCAATGTATGTAACTTAAATTCACGAAGTGTTGAACCGGATGATTTTCAAACAGCACTCCATCTTAATGAATGACAACCTAACGAACAATGGTTAAAAATAAGAAATAAATGAAATACGAAAAAAAATAATAAAACCATCTAAATATACATATGAAAGAGACGGTTACTTTGTAATTAGTTATTTTTATCCAATAATAGTCACGCGCACAAATCTTTCTACGTTGATCGATTCCTTACTTGATCAATCGATCTTATTGACGGAACACGCTTCGCGTTTTAGCATTTAAAGAAATCTTAAGGTTTGTTTCAAACTTTGCAAAGTAAATATGAACTTAATTTTATGCCAATAAAATACTATAAATAGTTTTATTTCTAAACCATGGTTAAAGAATTCAATGCAAGAGCGAGCTTTAGATTTACTAAACGAAATCACGCTCATTATATTTGTCTTTATATCTTAATCAGTGCCGAGCGGAAAAACCGTGAAACAGGAGCGGGGTTAAAAATCTAATCATGTTGTTTAAAAATTGATAATTTTTTAATGCACTATTGGGGAAACTGTGTAATGCTCACCGGTTTTTTTTAGATACTATTTCATTTGTAACACGTTCTATCCAACAAATTTTACGAATTTGCTTCTTGGTTGGAATTACCAAAAAAGAGGTTGTATGTTTTTAAGCTTTGAATCAGCGGTCAACTGTGCGAACACTCTCCTTTATTTTTTTCCTTGTCTTCATCTTTTCATCACTGTCATCCGAAGCGGGTATTAAATCTCTTATTGGGAGAATTCGTGACGTAATAAGCGGTACATGCGACATTGACTTCTGGGAGAGTTTCAAAAATAGTGTCAGTAGCTTTGTTCTTCAGTTGTTAAGGAAATCAGATTGGACGATCAGAGGAGGCCTCCTCTTAGGTAGGACCATGGCAGAGCAAAAAGAATGCCAGAGTGGCTATAAAACAGCTTCGAAACCACCTTAAATAAAAAATATAGATACATGAAAAAAATTATATGGTTTCTTGAAGAAAAACGTGCTTGATCTATTTATCGAAAACCGTATGAAGCGCAATTTTTGAAAAAAGAGAACCGTAAATCTGAAATCATACATTATCAGTACAATCTTTTCCGGGCACCAGCAGAAAATGACGTCGGAAGCGGGATAACGTATGAAATGGACAACGTGAAATCGGGTTCCACTCTTCACACACACAGACACAGACAGACACACACACACATTTATAGATCAAGTATATCTGGAATCACCTGGGACTGTAAGTTGGACAGTCTACAAATTTCACTGAATTACTGGCGCTTTTACGCTAACAGTGTAACGAGTTGACGTTGGATAGCGAGCTAGACTTTCATGCTATGATATATAATTTCTAGCCCTTATCACCTGGTGTGTCCACGCTAGAGGGGGAGCGAGATACTTAAACCAAAGACCTTAACCTCCATTCTTTTGATAATTTTTCAATAGTGAGTGATCGTTTTGCTTTTATTTTGTAATCATTTTCTTATACCAAAGTTCTTCACACGTGTGTAAAATTTTGTTTCATTCTGACAACTGCTTCTTCGTGCTCGATTTTTTAGTTACTGAGTATATATCCTATACAGCGTGTCCTGGTTAATCCTCCAAGTCTTTTCTCCCAAACGTTTTCCATACTTCCAACTGCGAAAAAGTCTGGTATTGCTTTTCTGGGAAATAAATTAACCTTTCACATTACTTTAATCACGACTCTGGATTCAATCAGCATTTCAGTTCTGGAAATTTTACGAACTATAATTTGTTCAAAATTGATTTTAGACAATCTTCATTTGAAAATGAAACATTGTGCAAAAAGGGAAACATTGTGGTCCACTTTGACATGCAAAAAAATTCTGAATATGGAAGGATGGATAAAAAAGGAACCGACTCGGCATAGAGAGATAATCAGTTTCTGCGTAACTTTCTGCTCTAAGCGTTACGACCGGAAAGGTCGAATGACTGCCCAAAGAAGCTAACTAGGTATGCTTTTAATTAGGGATGCACCGATAAGCAAATTGGCCGATTGCCGATTAATCGGTTGTTGATAATCGGCTGAGCCGATTAATGGTAAGAATGATTGTTTTTAATACTACGATTTCGCAATCACTGTTTTTTCTCTCTTAATAAGATTCCGAGTTTAGAAATAGTAAGTAATTTATTCCTGAGAAGATTTTTTTTTTCCATTTTCCTAATTTTCACAAAATAATTTCAGTATTTTATTAGATTTCTTAGAACCGAATTACATATTATTGCCAATAATATTACATTAATACATTGTCAATTATATTAATTGGACATAAAAATTAAAAAAAAGGTCTGTGAAGAGTACTCCACAATTTAGGAGTACTTTTAATTTTCAATTTTAATTATCAGTAGCAATTTAATTTTAAGACTTTTATTCTTTGAAAATTAGAGGTTACCTAACACAGTACTAAGGAGAGAACTATCGCACATGAAAAATGTTGCAACATTGTCTATGTATACTTATTCAAATCAGGAGAATAAATTTATTAAAAACTTAATATCAACTATGAGGATTATTATTACTGTCAATAAAATCAAGCATAGTTTCTTAGTGAAGGTACACTTTAAAGAATAATACTAATAAAATATATTTTTCAGCCGATTATGCCGATTATTAATAATCGGCAAAGTGGCCCATTATGGCCGATTAATCGGTACTGCCGATTATTCGGTGCATCCCTATTCTTAACCCTTTGATACGTAAGACCTTAATTTTTTTTAAATTTTATGAAAAACCACTAGTGGGTTTAATTGATCATCCAGACTTAGATTTTACAGTAAAAAATTGTTTTCCATGAATTTCTTTTGCAGGGGTGGTATCCCTATTTGACCCCCCCCCCCTTCACCCATCTAATGCATAAAAAACAACTGGTTTATGCATTCAAAAAAGAATTTATATCATTCACAAAACCATGATTGAATACCTCAGGCAAAATAAAGAAAATTGGTCGACTGTTTCAGTTCTAACAAAAAATTTAAAAATTATCAAAAAAATTTCATTTTTAATTTTAAAATTTGGAATGAGTTGGACAAGATATTAAGGCAACACAAATAAAGAATTTTATTGTTCTGAAACGTATTTGCGTTGATTACTTTTAAAGGAAAAGATCTCAAGTGACTTTAATTCAAAAAAGTTGGAAATATTTTGAAATTGGTGGTTTTGCGGCACAACCACCGCACATCAAAAAGGAAGGAAGAATTATCGAAATGCTGGAATCTGGAGGATAGCAAACCGAAGTGTCGCGAGTGCTCGATGTGCGTCAGCGTGTGATATCAAGACTCTGGCAGCGGTTTCCAAACACTAGAAGTGATCCCCGACGACCAGTACAAGGTCGGCCAAGAACAACAGTTGAGCAAGACCGATATTTGGCAAAAAGTTCGCGTTGTAAGAGATGTGCCTGAGAAGTGTTTGGCGCCCTCAGCTGTTACAGGAGTAAAAGTTTCAAACCACACTGTTTATAGGAAACTAAGTATTGTTTTTGCTTGTATGCCAGAAAACCATCAGCTTGCGTTTACCTCACGCCTGCGTTGAAACGCGCACGTTTAAACTGAAGCTTGAAGTACCTTTATTGAATTTTGGCGCAAAGAAAACTGTTTACTTTAGTCTGACATGAATTATGATATCATGGCACTTGAAACTGATGACGTCTTTGAGGCGTCATTGAAAATCAAAGAGTAAAAGTTATTGAAAATCGATCGTAACTTCAAATGATTTTTTGGTAGAATGATTATCTCGCTGTGCGTATCCCGTTCTTTCCATGGGCAATGTAGAAGTAGTAACATTTTCCCATACCGCGATTTTTCGCACTTTTAAAATCTTATGCCGCTATCATCGTTTAAATTTCAGTAATCCCCTTTTCTGACGAATTTATAATGATATATTGACCGCTCATACATTTTGAAAGCCACATACCTCCTAATGCAAATCAATAAAGAGATCCTCGCAAGTGTGTTGTTTGTTTTGATGAAATTAAAAAAAAAAAAATCGCAAAGAAATTTGAAGTTAATATGAAGAATGGGAAGTAGAACTATTCTTATAAATTCTTGCTGCGGAATTTATCATTATAAGTGTACTTTCTAAGGCCATTTGTGTAAATGTAGCATACATATAATTTTATCAAGTTTTTATTTATGAAAAACGCATATTTTAAAGTAACTTCGTACAAAAATAAAGCAGTCAATTGTTGAAGGGGCTGTCCATAAACGATATCACTCTTTGAAGGGGGAAGGGAGGCACAACGAAATTGTGACAGTTTAGGATAAGGGAGAGAAAGAGGGTAAGAAAAAATGTGGCATCACGCATTTTTATAAGAATGTTATTGCAAAAAGCGTATTAAGTGGTAAACGGGGGGGGGGGGGGGAAGGGCTAAGGTGAGGTGTGACACTTTGTAGGAAAGGGGGTGAGGGGGTCAAAGCTCTTGGGAAAAAAAGTGACATCATTTATGGACAACCCCTAAGCGGCCAGAAACATATTTAGCAAGAGACTTTTCTTTCTGTAATCAGTCGCATCAAAAAGAAAAACATAATTCGCGCCTATACAGTCCTCAGATACCCGAAGTCATAATTATCTGCGCTTGCTTTGGAAAAGCATTTATTGTTGCTAGTTTTTCCGACACAAAAGTGCAAAGAAGCCGCATGCCAAAGAGTCTGTGCTTGTTGTTTATTGCGGGAACACTTTACTGAATTTCCGCTCACTGCTGTTTTTCTATTCTAGAACAACTTGTTTATCATTAGACAAGTTAAGTTAGCTGTAGGGAAGACGGGTTATTGTTTTTTCTTTCCCGAGATTGTTGCAATTGCTGGCCAAGTTTTAAATTGAACAAGGCGTAGATAAAGCGCTTGGCTACCCAAGTAGTAAAACAAGGTTTAATCAACGTTGAATACTAGAAGTCGGAGCAGGAAAAGTACCAGAATCTCAATGTTTATTTACGCTGATTAAAGTCTTTAATGGAAAGTGTTGACCTGATGATTGAACTTGATCTATTTTCGAAAGTTATGTCACAATTTTTGAATTAACTGAAAACTTGTTTTGCGTAGAAGAGAGACGCTTTAGGGTGTTTTGGTTGTTCTTCTTATGCGTTAAGTCTCGTTGTTTTGTTTACAATCGCTTAAGAATGTCGTCAGTGTGTCATTGAAAGCGATTTAACACAATAGGCTTTAGGTAAAATGAAGATTTTACTTTCAAATTCTTTAAAAAAAAGCTCGCATTGCATTCCAGTTGTTATTTTTCAATATTACATTATAATTCATTTTTTTTTATTCTCACTTTTTACTTGGTTTCCATTATCAATTTCCCTTTCTTTAAATCGTATTAATTTAAATCGGCAAATAACTTGAAATTTTCTTACGCAATTATTTGGTTGTAAAATTCCTTAAAATACTGCTGCTCAATTATCGAAAGAGGTAGTGCAGATAAAATTCTGGTCAAAATCAATATTGAAAACATCAGACATTAAACATTAAAGTCATATTTATGCAAAACTACTGTAATCTCCGCAGTAACTGCATACTAGGGATGCACCAATTAATCGGCAGTACCGATTAATCGGCCATAATCGACCCCTTTACCGATTATTAATAATCGGCGAAATCTTGCCAATTAATCGGCAATTTTTTTTAAATTTTTTGTATTATCTTTTAAGGTTTACTTTCACCAAGAAACTATGATAAATCGTTTTACTAACAGTAAATAAATAATTTTCTGAAATCCTTACTGTAACATACAGTATGAAAGTGTGTACAGAGTAAAAACAAAACAAATAGTTGATGTAAAAACAAACGTAAAACTGATTGGAATATTAAAAGATAACCCTCTGCAAATTCCTGAAATTTTAAGTTGGAATTCAAAAACATGAATATTTATTTCATAATCAGTCAAATTTTGCTGATCAACCGGCGGAAAAGATGTTTTAAATAAAAATTAATTCAACGATGTTTGAACACAATATTACGGGATAAATTTATAAACAAGAAGTGAATAATTTTCTGCAAACACAAGAATTACACGTTTTACGAAAGTGTAGTGAGTAAAAACAAAACAAATACTTCAAAGAATGAAATGCAAAATAATAATAATAATAATAAGTTGCCTCTCAGTGGATATAAAATGATTTAATAATTTAATATTCCTATCCTAAATAAATCTACACTTATGGACAATGTTGCAACATTTTTCATGTCTCGATATTTTACTCTTTAGCTTATTGCTTTTAAATAACTTCTAATTTTCAAAGAACAAAAGTCTTGAATTAAATGGCTACTTATAGTTAAAAAATAAATTTAAATTAAGAACACCCCTAAATTAAAGTGCTCATCACAGCTCCCCTCCCCCGCCATTTGTTTTAATAACTATTATGTCTAGTGTGTTAATGTAATTTTATTTACAAAAATGTTTTTAAAAATTTCAAAGGAAGTTGATAAAATTTTGAATTCTTTTAACATGGAAAAACTTAGAAAAACAAATCTTTTGTCAAAAACAAATAAGTAACCATTTCTAAAAATCGGAATTGTATTATAAAGAGAAAAAACAGTGAGGGTGAAATTGGTAATATTAAAAATAATAAACCCGAACATTAATCGGCCGATTCTCATTCGCCGATTAATCGGTAATCGGTAATCGGCCAATTTGCTTATCGGTGCATTCCTACTGCATACTATTGTGTATTATAGCTTTTAGGCGCAATGGAGGATATATAACTGCCATGATGAGCTGGCGCCTGCTATATGTTGAGACCTGTTTTATTGTGACATGGATTAAAGAATTGCTTAGATAATCATCCACAAATCCATAAATACCGATCAGAATCGACTATAGGGCTATCAAATTCATGTTGAAAACGCTTAAAAGGATTACATTTTCTCTTGTAGAATGGGGACTAATTGACAAAAAGCGTGCCCAGAACATAAATTAAACGTATAAAATCAATTTAACGTATAAAATCAGGAATCATAAGTATTTTTCTGAACAAGCAAGTTAGTGAAAACACAATAAATGAAGAAAAATATAAAAGTATTTTAAATAAAAATTGCTTAAAATGAATAGTTCTTAAAAATGAATAGTTCTGTCTCGGGTCTAAATTGTGCACAAAGGGTAATTCTTGTATATTTGGAGATCGATTTTTACTCTGAAGACTCAAAAAATAAGCGTTTTTGCTCAAAACTTACCCGAAGACCAAAAAGTAAACACAATATCTTAAACTTGAGGACATCACTTTTTGTCAAGGTTTAGTCTTAGAATATCGTGAGTACAAAAGCAATGATTACTTTTCAAGGAAAGGTAGATGGTGGAAAAGCGCTGCGTTTCATTGACTGAAATTATGTATGAATGCGTGGTTTCTTACTCATTATATTTACGTTTTGTTTCATAGGAACATGTTATTGATGACCTTAAGGCACCGGTTCTGTACTTATAAAGAATGGGACTTTTTCTCCACAAATGGACGGAGCATAACTTTCTGAATGCTATTTCCGCCTTTTCTTGGGGTAATGTGATGAGCAAAATTTGCTCATACTGTAAATTCTATGTGCGTGATTATTAATCTTTATTCAGCTGTATCAAAGTTTAAGTATTAGTAAGGCATTTTTTGAAGTAAATTCTTATTACTTTATTTTTGCATGCCACATACCCATCAATATAATTAAAAAAGAGCCTTTCAGACGGTGTGTTATTTGTTGTTTGTTTTATTTGAGCTTGTTAGTGTTGACCTTAAAGCACCATTTCTGGACTAATGAAGAATGGCACTTTTTCTTCACAAATGGTTTAATATATCTCACTGCGAAACGTAAGCCACAATAAATTGAGAAGTTGGAGGGCTTATGTATTTCTGTATTTTATAGAATGAAAAACTGTCCTGCATTTTGTGAACAATTATTTATTAGTTTATTTTGTACATCGATTAGGAATTCTATTTTAAAAAGTCAAACAAAATTTTCAAAACGAAAAGAAGCCAAAACTTTTCTTTTTTCAAACTTTAGTTGACCATTCGTTTTATTTTTACTAAAAAAAACTCCTAACAATTAAGTGAAGTAATTAGTAGGAATAAATTGGAGTAAGTAGTAATAGTTAAAATTGATTTGAAAATTTAAATTATTTACAAAGTCAGACAAAATGTCAATTGTCTCGGATTTTTATCAAGATCCGATAAAATAGGAGGCAATTTTCCTCCGATCTTATTAATCAATCCGAAACTTATATCATTTTGTCCGAATTTGTAAATAATTTTAACTTTAAAACAGTTTTTAACTTTTATTTTTTTTACTATTTACTCCTGTTAACCTCGTGGCATACTTGGTGAAACAGGAGTTTTTAATTTTGGGATAAATAAAAGATCTATTAATTTGGAACATGTTGGCTCAAATATTTTAACGTGTTTCTAGTTCAACGCACTTACAAATTTTTGTATGTTGCAAGAACACGCACCAACTTTGGACATTTTTGTTGTACGTTTGCCACGAAAAACAATAAAGAAATGAACCATTTCATGTCACGGACTATTATTGGCTAGATTAGCGCTTAATGCCTCGGCGATCTGATATGAAGAAAGTATATTTTAAGAAGAGAATGAGGCTTGGGGCGTTCCTCGAAAATGAAATCTGAAGAAGACTGGAATTTACGATCTTGTTTGAAAGTATGACCTTCATTTTCTCTTGCCGATGATCTTTTTCATTGATGTAAGGGCACTTCCACTTTCTTTCTCCGCATGGTATTCATTCTCTACGGCAGCAACTCCACCTGCGTCGTTTTTCATTCATGATATACAAGAGATAGGGACGAGCTTGGGTTACTGCTAGAAGAAACTTTGTTCCTATCTGAAGAACCTCTGAGAGCGTGCTATCAAAAAAGAAAAAAAAATAGGCATGTGTTTTAACTAGTTTTCGTTCTTTGTTTGGGTCGAATAAAATGTGTGCTCAAGAACCTTTCTTAAAGAAAGTAGGTTTTACATGCGCGTTTAAACATTTCCACTCTTTTATACTAACAAAATTATATTATGCTATCAGAAAAGAAAGCATGCGTTTTAACTACTTTTCGTTTTTTTGGTTGAAAAAAGTCTACACTCAAAAACCTTTTTCAAGAAAATAGATTCAGCAAACGCGTTAAAACGTTTTCAAGCTTTTTTTACTAGCACAATTTTATTATAAATATTAATTAATAAGTTATAAATAAGCATGTCCTCATGTCTATCGTTAGATGAAAACTTTTCTGCTTAAGGGAGAAAAATATATGTATATCTAGAATCGTTTTCATTTGGTTCATGTAAATTTTACTTGTTCTATAATCAATTTTTAAGAAAATAGTGTCAGTAATATTTTAAAACGTTTTCGTGCTTAGCTTTTTTCCCTCTGTAGTACGTTATCACGATTGTTATTTTCAGCATTTTTTCCTCTTTGCCATTCCTCGGAAAATGCAGTTTAAAAATATTGACACGCAAAATAAATACATGCATAAATCAATCTATTTAATTACTCATGTCATTAAAGGTTTTAACTCTTTTTTTCGTATATTTTAAAGACTTTTCGAGGCTTGGATGAAAAGCAGTAAATTACCGCCACTAAGTTGCCAAGGCTAAGGCAGAACTACATGCAAGCATTGCCTTTAAGTCACGAGTTGAACCGTACTATCACTGCAGACTCTCGCTGTTGGGCTAAATTTACTATGGCAACCAGTTTTTTGGCACTCTCGGCTTCCATGAGATAACATCTGCCTCCTGCTCGGTTAATATATATTCCAGACTGATGTGTCCATAGTAAGGACGAAACTGCAGTTTCTGGATGTCATAACCGGGCTGTCGGTGTTTTGCATGCAATTCTGCCTTAGCCGTAGCTTAAGGGAGGTAACTTACTGCTTATGACCCAGTTTTGTTTTTCAAGAAGATCAATTGTTGTATATTGAAGGTAGGATTATTGTCTTTAGATACATTTTAGTACGAAATTTAAAATAAAAATCTTAAATTGTGTTTTTTATGAATAAAATCTCGACACTTATCGGAAGAATTGTTAACTTATTCCAGAAATTGTTTCTTAGCATTTAACTCTGGGGATCATTCCATTTACGCTCAAAATGAGATAAAATTTCGTATTTAGTCCAATAAATTATTGCGCTTACGTACAAAATAGAGTATTAGTTGTAAGATAATAGTATACTCACCCACATAGTCCGGATAATGTTTGAGAAAATTAGTTTTGAGTGGAATTCCTATCATTTCGATTGGTACGCCCATGCGTCATAAAAATTTCCAATTGCGTGTAATGTTTCGCTTAAAAATGTGTTTTCGGGAAAGGGTATTTTTGGTTGGAGACAAAATGGATTTCAGTAAATGCTTTTAGTCCACCATAATAAAAGCATTTCCAGCAAAAAGTATTTTCCTGCTAGAAATGAAAGTGTTTTTTCCCCGAGAAATATTTTTCGAAGGTAAAGAAAAAAAAAATCTATAAAAAAAATTAATCATTTTTTTACGTTTGTTATATACAGTAAGACGTAGTTTCTACGTCTTTCAAGGGACAGAAATGAAACCACAAAGTTGTGACGTCAGATTTATTTTTACAAGTTTAACCCCAGTAATGAAATTTTATTCCGATCTAACAATTTTTACGTTTTTATAAAGTTTTTTTTTTTTTTTTTTGAAACAGCAAAAATTATTCTGTAATAGCTCTATGCAAAAAATGATAATCAGATTGTAAAACAAATCATTACAAAAATGTGAATAAATCATGCCTTCATTACATATTTTAAAGAATTGTTTTTCACTGTACTTTTACAATATTCCAATATTAATGCAGTTGTTTTATGCGAATGTATGTATACAGAAAATTAACTAAAATAAATATTTTAAAGTCTAGCATGATGATTGCCTTCGAACATTCTGTCTAGTGATATTGAGTTCATGAAAGGTTTTTTCCACTCGAGTCTTAAGAAACTAAAAAAACTTTAAGTTGATTATTGCAGTTTATTTCTTCTTGAAGGAGAGGGAGCTCGATTTCGTCCATGATTGAAAGAAATTTCTATAAAAACAGAGAAAACTACTCAAGCAGATACGTTTCGAACTTTAGGAAGGTCAAAACAACGTGTAACCGAAAATTTGTGACGTATAAACGATACGCCTTTGTGTGAATCGGAACTTTATAAAAACGACGAATGAACGTAAACGACGTATAAGCGATCCGTTACTGTATTTTAAGCAGTATTTTTTTTCCTGTGCTCTAAGTAAAACTCATACGAAGAAAATTTTCTGACTTAATTACTCAACTCACTTAGATTTAATTTCCGTTGCTACCTGTAGTAATGTCATAAGTTATTTGATTTTTTTTATTCTGCGTCATGCATGATTATTATTTCATAAATAGTACCGCGTGTCTCGTGCCATAAATAAAAACGAGGTACGCTATTCAGATAATTAAATGTTAATTAAATATGTATAGTTCTTAACACACCTTGGAATTTTCTGATAAGAAATTGGAAACTAAAAACCTGAATGGAGTGGTTATTCCTTCTGTCAAAAATACTGCTATTAGTCGCCGATATTGATAGAATACGCAAAAAAATACTTAAAAAATAACAGAAAATACTTTCATTTTCCCAACAGTTAATTTTTAATTATTTTTTTAAATGTCAGACTTCTAAAACAAAGCTCAGTATTGTATAACTTTGATGTCAGCCAGGCCGGCGCATCAGCCGTTTTGGATCTCTGGTAACCTTATTCGGTAACGATGAAAAATCCTGCCCAAAGTGCCGGTTCGTCTAAGTAGTGGCCTTATAAAGTAAAACTTGTTCACTTTTGACGTCAGCAGCAAAAATGAAACAGTAGCTGAACGTCTTTTTGGATTATTATTAAAAAAAAAAGAAAATTAGTCAAATAAACAAAGAATAATTCACCCCATGTTTTCGACCATGCTCCTTCAGAGACGAATATTTTTGCAAAAATGGGAAACAACCCAATTAGAACACAGGGTGTTTAACAAAATTTAATCGGGTTACTAGCCCCCATGGAGATTTGATTAGCCATCTTCGGTGGCCGAATCAAAGTTTTTTACTAAAAAAGAGTTTAGAGTTGCTGTTTTATTAAGATTTAAAATAAATTTCTTCCTTTGCGCGTAAATGTTAAAAATAATTATATTGTTCCAAAAATACCCTTAAAGTTGCTTAAAATCATTTTTTTTCTTTTTTGCTCACGTTCTTTGTCAGTATCTTTTTAACAAAGTTTGCTCAGTTTGGTCATTTCATGTGCCTTAAACTTCATTCTGGGTAATAAGACTGACGAAGCTAAACTGATATTATTAAAATAAAAAAAGGACTTAAAATAAAAGAAGTAAATGATATGTTTTGGGTTGGGTCTTTCGTACCGAAAAAAGTTTATTTGAACCTGAATATTCCTTCAAATCCCATTAAGAGAGAATTAGCCCTAAAGAAACACATTTTCTCATTTCAAAACCTTACTTTCAGAATTTTCATTTTCTAATATTTAATTTTTAGCAACATTTTTACGATACGCTAAGCTTTTCATGATTTATTTTCCACTCTTCCAGGGAAGTGCAAATTAAAAACATTTTAACTGCGGGGGAATGAGGGGCGTTGTCGAGAGTGCTCTTATATCTAGATGTAGGTGCAAAAAATATTTATTTCGTAAGGTATCGACTTCATATGACGTAACTTCATCAAACATTTGGATAAGACACGCAAGCACAGATACAGAAGTTTATTGGGAATTTTCCTGTAGTATTTCCCAAGAGGTTATTGCTTCTGTCGGCCTAAATCAAAGAAATACAGCAAGATAGCTCTTTTGAAGATGAGTCGTTAGTCCAACGTTGCATCTTTTAGGGTCTGAAACGAATAACATTATAAGGGTATTAGTTAACGGAAGATGGGCGTGATGCGATTCCCAATCTCCTGATATCCACTGGAGAGTTCAGTGACACATTTTTTCTCTTGCTTCTCTTAAATTAACTGAATTTTGGACTTCTCGTTACGATGACGATTGGCCCTTCGTGACATGAATTAAAGTAGGTGGTCATTTATACTTTTGCTTTGGGGATAGAAAG
The DNA here is from genome assembly GCA_038373865.1 of Uloborus plumipes. Classification (NCBI taxonomy): domain Eukaryota; kingdom Metazoa; phylum Arthropoda; class Arachnida; order Araneae; family Uloboridae; genus Uloborus; species Uloborus plumipes. The sequence continues at coordinate 87,842 of JAXGGA010002122.1, read as the reverse complement.
GAAAATTGTTGGTCAACAAACACTAATTCAATTGTGTTTTATGGTAAGATGCGCAAGAGAGAGTATGCGCCTTCATGCGGTTCCGGGGCAACTTTTTTTTTTCGCAATGATTTTCAGAAGCAAGTTCATGACGCAAAGCAAAAAATTGGCGTATTTTTTGAGTTGATTCTTGTGTACAATTAAACATTCTTCAATCCTGTAGTTATTACATTTTGTGAGGAGTTTAGGTGTTATGTCAGTATCACGACAATTGCATCCACATAAATAACTGTGACAAAATTATTTTAGATTAAAAAAAAAACTCATGTAAAATAACGTAATGTTTATAGCTTCAGCACATTTTGCTTATTAAAATTTTCCAAAAAGCAAATTTTTCTTTTATAGAAATAACCGTAGTACTCGAAATCAGTATCTACTATCGTAAATGCATATAAAATCCATATTCTGCTTTAGGTTTATAAGAGTGTTTTCGGAAAACAGTCTCCTTTTTAAACCAGGAAATGTTACCTTGATTTTTTTATGTGTTGATGCTACTTCTCTTTCCCCAAAGTAAAACAAAGCAATTTGCGGTGGCAAAAATAAATTTATGGAACGCACACACATTTATTGATGTGTTTAGGCAATAATAACATATAAAATAAAGTACTTTTGAGCGAGAAAGAGAAATTATGTACGAGACGTATTACCGTAAAGTACTGACCGAATCAACAACAAAAAAAAAAGTTTGTGCCCAGGCCCCTGGCTTATTTCGACGGTTAATTGTTTAAACGGGGGCTCATTTTTATAACTTTCATTGAATCTAATTGTAAGTACAAAAATATCGTATTTACCAAGCAGCTTCTTAACATTTTGAGTCTACAATACGTGGGCGCAGAGAGAGCCAAGGTGGACTCCTTGTTATGTTGGTCGCCGGGCCCTAATTTTGCCATAAAACTTACAAAAATTGTTACTCTCATTCCGAGGCTAACCACTTCGACGGTCAAGCTCCTAGTTTTCCACTACCCTGACATAACCTCGTATCGTCTCTGCTGGAGTAGTGCAGCATTTCTGCAAAATATATTTTGTATTTAGAAAATTGCTGCAACCTTAAATCCCTTTTTACGTAGCAAGAAAATCTTCGTAAATATGTGCAGTTCTAAGGTTAGATAAACCTGGTATAGGTGTTGCACGGTTATGGTTCTGTTTTTTAACCAGAACTTCCTGAGCATTCCGGAATGCTCAAGAGGTGTGTGGTTAATTTTCGAACCCATTCACTTCTCCACAACACACTCAAGCAATAGTTAGTATCATGAGTCAAACTGAAGAGGGTTCTCTAGCAAGGTCACTAGTTTTATTTTTCCACAAAATGTTTTCTAGAAACAGGTTTCTAAAATTAATTGATTCGTGTGACATTGTCAATGATTTAAAGGTGAGAAATAAGTAAGACATGATGATGAAGTGAAAACACGCTAAACATGCAATAACGAAATCAAATTAGGGAATGGAAGTCATTATACTGATGAAGTACAGAAAAAAAAGAACTCTCAATAAAAAAACAAACATTATACTCTGGATATTTTTGATGGACAACATTTGCATCATTACCTGAAGTATTTAAGATTGTATGCACATTTTTCGCAGGAACGAGTGTCAAAAAATATAGCAATAAAGTAAACACAAACACATTAATAGTTTGATTACTAATAATAGTTTTGCTGTATGGTTCTAATCATTGCATCTTGAAATAGAAGTAATGCCGAAGTACGTACATTTATGATATATTTCTCAAAAATATGAATTGAATTTGCTTCCTGATAAGATAAGCTATTTGAAGCAAGACTTTTACCAGTTTTTTAAAAATTTTGCTTTCTTGTTAATCCACGTCTAACTGAGCGAAAGTTTTCTGTATCTTTAAATACATTGGTCTATTTGCAAAAGATAAAAATAACGATAAATCTTGCTCCCGTATAACGTAAGCTTCTTGAATATCAGACAACCTTCCAGAAAATGAACTTCTCTACTCCTGATTAAGGAAAAAAAGAAAAGAAAAAAGAAACGAGTCACTGAGATTGTTAGGAACTTGAGATTTGTCACACCATTTCATCTTCCATCAAGGAGATTCATGTTCGCTGTTATTATTTGACCCCAAATCCCCTTTCCGATTGGTGGGGACTCAAAGGTGTTCCCTCACACTTGGGGGAGGGAAGGGGGAAATTCTTGCTTTCTCCTCGTCTAAATTCCGCTTCTCGACCTTACTTACCTGTTATGGTGAGGAAGTATTTGAGGCCCAACAAGGTCATTGCTTCGCGTTCAGCAATAAATGGGTGCGCCGGCCGCGAATGGAACAACTGTCTGGAGGATCCCCAGACGATTGGCAAATATTAGAATGAAAGCGGAAGACCTGCTGGCCTGGAATTTAGCTGTGTCGTTGAGTCATGACCACGATTCGTGCTATCCGATGACACTTGTTTGTGAAATACTTTTAAAGATACTCCTTTCATCACTTTCCTCTGTTCCCTTTGTAGAAATTGCAACTGCTCTTTTTATGGACTGCTCTTAACTAGAATAGTTTTGTCTCTAATAGTATAACAGAACTTCGAGCTGTGGTTTGTCTGTTTTGTGGTACTTTGGTTTGTCAATGATTGAAGTAAAACTTAATGAGTTTTAAGTTGAGGTTTACTAGAAAAGTGGTGTCACAGTATACTAGCCATAATTTAGCAGTAAAAGTCATTAAGATTATTTATTTTCCTTTTTTTAAAGACCGTTGATTGCGAAACATCTAATCCCTAATTCTCATGAGGTGGTTTCTCGGTATACATTACGGCAATAACAACGTACTGTTTGGTAGCGGATTACCTCGCACGTCACTATAACATCTAAGAGAAGAACAAAAATACATCGTAATAATAGAAATAAAGTAAATAAAGGTATTTAGTGCGGACATGTATAGATGTCCCCAATGCCTTCTATTGAAATCTTCTCGAATTATACATCTTAATATATAAAAATTACGTGTCCCTGTGTTTGTGGCCAATGGACTCCTCAGCTACTGAATCGATTTTAACCAAATTTTACACGCAGTTTCAGTTTGCTCCAACTTAAATGATAGGATAGTTTTTATCTCAATTTAGGACCGCAATATATTTTTTATTGCAAATTATGTATTATATTTAGCTACCAGCTTTTCTGTGTTCTTGGCTAAGCCTTTTTACTAAGCCTTTTTTAACACCTCCATGGCTGAGCGACATAAAGACGTTCTGGCAGCTTCTGGAGCGCAGTAAACAAGTAATAATCTTTCTTATCTTAATATATAAAAATTACGTGTCCATGTGTTTGTGTCCAAAGGACTCCTCAGCTACTAAACCGATTTTAACCAAATTTTGCACTCAGTTTTAGTTTGGTTCAACTTAAATGATAGGATAGTTTTTATCTCAATTTAGGACCGCAATATATTTTTTATTGCAAATTATCTATTAAGCTACCAGCTTTTCTGTATTCTTGGCTAAAATTCTTTAAACATACCCGGAATGCCACCACATAATTTGCGGTTAAAAATTGGTTTTCCTATAGTTCTTCTACGTAATTTAAATCCACCGAGATTATGCAATGGTACACGTTTAGTTATCAAAAAAAATCCCCGGGAACATTATTGAGGCAATCATTTTGACTGGCAAGTTTAAAGATGAAGTAGTTCTGTTGCCACGTATCCCAATGACACCGTCAAAATCTTCAATACCCTTCAAAAGGCTACAGTTTCCCATTCGTTTAGCTTTCGCCATATCCATTAATAAATCCCAAGAACAAACAATGTCAATTTGCGGTTTAGATTTAGAAAATCCATGTTTTTCCCATGGGCAACTATAGGTCGCTTGCTCCCGTGTGGGAAAACCGTCCAATCTATTTTTGTATACAAGAGACAGATTAACAAAGAATATTGTGCACCGATTAGTGTTGAGTTAAACTGAAATTAAAAATGCTTATAATTCAAAAAATAACAAATATTATTGGTTAATTATCTAACATACCTACATTATTAAAAAATAAAATGTTACATTAAAAAATAAAATGTTACAATAGCAATTAGCAAATTTTTAATTAACTCAATTGTTACAAGCTTGAATATAATATTTCTAAGTACTAAAATGCTACATTTTTTGTTGATTTTTTGTTTCTAGCAAACTTAGGAAATTTTTGTTCGATTGTTTTCATATTTTGACCTCAAATTCATATTTATATAAAGTTGATCTCTATAACGGTAATATAGTTTTTCGTTTCTATTGAAATTATAGTTTAACCCATACCTTAGCCACAGCAACGCGTGGCCGGGTCAGCTAGTTATTTATATGAAAGATGAAAGTACTTTCCTACATTTGACTAATAACACGCTCTGCGCATACAGTAAAGTTGCTGAATGTCTGATCTTATTAGCCAATCTCGTGAGAACTGCCAAAATCCAAAGCCATCTTCAATATTTTGTATATTGCTGCCAATGCTAATCGTATAATTTAGGTTCCTTGAATTTGAGCAACTAACATTTGAGCATTTAACAGTTGGGCATTTAACATTTATTATATAACTGAACTTCTGAATTTTCGTGAGTTTAGATTAATGGCGATGAAAATTTGAAGTCCAATTTTTTCTTGAAAATCGTGACACGCGGGAAGAATAAAAAAATCACGGCTGCTTTGAAGTGTACTGGATGTCACAATAGAATTTAACCACTGTACTTGTTATTCTGCTTATCTTTTCATGGCAATTTTTCTGAAAAGTTTCAAACGTAGTGCTTTTTATTTTTTGCTTTTAAAACGAGCTTAACAACAACTCAACAAATTAGGCCAAACGAAATTAAACAGATTTGTCTTGTAAATCCAAGCGAACGACTATGCTGCACTACCGTCTCGAATGTTTCTACTTAATAAAGTAATTTATTATGTAAGTTCATATCTTGGTTGGCTACTTCTTTTCTAAGACGTTTCCAACGAAGGAAATTCCATATTGCCCCGTCGTCTTAATTATGAAATTTCGGTAACTAATTTCAGTTCCGATTGCATTATTCTGTGAAAGATTTTTAATGCGACTTGGGCAAATGCAGGGAAATATTTGCGCGGATCTATTCCGTCGGAACAAATAGGTTGAGCGCTGGAGCGTTGAGTTGGGTAGATGTAGTTGGGCAGAGGGAAAGTGTTTTGGAAATGTGCTATTTAAATGCATTCCTGATAAGTGACAAATTGAAAATCCTGCCATTACGTCCTAAAGTGCAGTTTGTCCGATATAGCCCCTGAAATATTTTGATCGATTTGCATTTTCCGAAAGTCTATTTCCTCTTCTGTCCATTGTCTGAATTTCAATTGATATTAGTCGCTGGGGTTAAATGTAAGTTTCGAGTTATTTTAGTCGCTTGCTGTGTACTTATTCGTCCGAATGAATTAATGGTGGCTGAACACAAAAGAAGTTTTAGCAGAAAAGTTTTAAAAGTCATATGCGATTTTCTTTATCTGTTTTTATTTATTTAAATGAAAAATTTCTAACGACTCCGTTATTATTTGCTTCTTTGACTTCAGTCAAACTTTAATTTTATCAGGAGGAGGGGTAGGGTCAATACGTACGTTATAAAAACTTTTAATTATGATTTATGAACTATTTTTGACGTAGGGTTAAATTGTTATTTATTTTATAATTTATGCGAGAACTGCTCGAAACTAAGGCTAAGAAGGGAGAGATGGTTCGATCGTAATATAGCCGTCTGGTTGTGTCTTTGATGTCTGCCACCTACATTGACACCAAAACGTAAACTCAGAGTTGTCTGATCATTATTACTTAAATGTATGGGTGTGCTCGGTTTCTCTCCCAGTCTTTCGTCAGATTTGAAGGGCTTGGAGGATGAAGGGGCTATGTTACATTTAAAAAATGAACACTCTGAACAATGGTAAGCAATGGATACAGGTAAGCACATAAAATTTGGTACATCAGAGTTGATGTTATACCAATCCACCAATTTCATACTCACATTAACGACAGAACCAGAAAAAAAAACTGCAACAATAAAACTTTGAACTTTAATTACTCGCAATTTCTATTTTGTCACATAACCCCGTCATCTCCCAAGTACTTCATTTAAGATCTTATGTCCTGATAACGAGTGGACGCGAGCAACTGATTTTTGCGTTAAAATTATATGTCTCAAGATGTCCTATTTGAACCTATTTGAACATTTCCCGTTATTACACTATTTGTATGATTATTTTGCTGAAATACAGCATCCAAAAAGTATTGGTCAGTAGAATTACCTATTAACAATCGCTCCAAGTTTAGGCCCTCAGAGGCGACAATCTTAATTCAATAAGTGGGGTGACAACACTTATTTTAAATAATGAAGCGACAGTAAACCCAAACCCATTTCTTTTTTTTTCTTTTGCTGCAGTACATCCTAAGCACAATCCTAAGCATATTTTAAGTATTTTAAAACCTGCTTTAAAAAATTTCTATGCAGCGTACATGCACTTCAGAATGTGCTTTCTTTTACAGTTTGCGGCCCAGATCACATATTTAATTCAAACGTTTGTTCGGAAAAGATGAAAGAGATGATTTATTAAAATCTCAAACGCACTCTTCTGCTGCGATGATTCTGTGAAAAGGATGCTTTGCTGTGTCTGATTTAGTTTCAGTCTCTCATATTTTATCTATTACATGTTTCCGATTTTCTGGTTCATGCTTTGCAACATTTGATACGAAAATTTGCTACGAGTTTGTTTCAAACAAGCGTTATGCTGATTTGAAAGAATACATTAGTTTAAACTGATTGGATCTGGAAAGGATATTTTTTAATCCAAATTTATAGATATTTTATAAATGGAATGAAATGTTTTGGCTGGATTAAATCAGATGCTTCTGCTAGTTTGAATGCATATCTCTATTGGTCAAATTATTTCCCATACTGTTTCTCTCAGTCTGAAATTATATAATAATACTTTTTTTTTTTTAAATGTTGTTTAAAACATATAAGTGCTTAGTTAAAGATTAGATCTCTAACACGCTAATCTTACTGCAGTTTTTGCTTTATTTTTTGAAAATGTATTATATATCGCTGCAATTGTACATCACGTTATAAACCAAAAAATTTAAAAATTGGTAAAATACTTATTTGCATTTTAGTACTAATTCTTTTGCCTTAAGAACATAATTAATTTTCTGGCTTATTGATCATCAAGGATGTTTGGAATAGAAATATTCCTTATATACTAAGCTCCGGGAAGTAATCCTGATAGTATCGCGGACTGTGAAAGCTTTGATTCTCAGTCATAATAAACTTAGTATTACACTTTGAGGAAAGGACTCCCAAAATCTGTGCTCGCAAAAACTTTGTTCTCCTTAAGAATAAGTTTTAGAGGAGAAATTGAACCATGTCGGTATCTTAATTAAATACAAGAAATAATGTCCATTTTCAAAGGTAAAAAAAAATAATAAACTGGCGGAATACTTTTCAGGATTGCAAAAAAAAAAAGCATTAATTTTTATTTTATAATAGCCATTTTGACGAAAACAGTTGTTTTAATTAGTTTAGCACGCTATTAGATTCAAGTCGCGGTTAAGAGGGAAAAAAAGTGAAGAGTTGTAAGGTATTAACTGAAAATTGTAAACTCAAATAAATAAGAAATATTAGTAACAAAAGCGGGATTTATAGGAAAGAATGTTGTTAAGGAAATCTGGAAATAACTTGAGCAAAAAAAAAAAAAAAAACGAAAGTTAAATTCAAAATCAATTAAAAAAATGATCCTAATTCAATCGCAAAAAAAGCAAGTAAATAAATAAATTAATTAATTAAATTAAATTAAAAAAATGAAGAAAATAAATAAATTCATTAAAGTGTCGCATAATACATAACAAAGCGTCAGTGTCAGGAAACTAAACCCTAGCAAATCAATCTTTTGTCTAGAGAGCTTTCAACATGCGGCTTGATGAGGAAGCTATATCCATTCTAGTTTTTGTTCTTCTACTTTACAGTATTAGTGAAAAAAAGCTTGAAAGAAGGCTTATTATAACTTAAAAGTATCCCTACTCCCGCACCCCTTAACAAACAAAAGTAAATTAAACAGTTATAGAAAGATCGCAGAAATATGGATAAATCTGGAAAAGGGTTCTAAGATTGGGAAATGAGCGTCGTTTCTATCATCCTGTCTTCCCCGAATAAGTTCAAAGAGAATGGTCCAATTCCCCCCCCCCCCGTAAAATATTTATTATTAAAATGCTTTACTTTGATTGCAAAGTTTACTAAATATATTTTTAAAATGTTTTTATAATATATATAAGATTGAAACGTATTTTTAATGTAGGGAAATGTTACAAAAAATCCAGGTGAAACTTTACAGTTATTTACTTCATCCAAAAATTTGGAAAAGAAAAAAATGTTACATGGTAAGCTACTCTCCCCCAATAATGGTCCGAATGCAAATACTAAAGCTCGGAATAGATAGATCAGGTCCCGATTAACCTCTAGAGTTAGGGGAAGTTGAGTCTAATTGTCGGGTTAATTACTTTTGTTTACGGATTTTTTCCTTAATTCTACACGTATTGAAAGCAAATTCAATGATGCTACGAACATTATATTCAAAAGTGGCAAATCATATTTTGAGTTTTTTCTCGTTTCCTTTTTCGCTAACATATCTTTTCTTAATACATCATGTATGGTGGTTCCATTGAAATTCTACGGTGAGCTAATGAATCGTAACTGTACTGGAGAAAAACTATGCTGTGGCTTTTTAAAGTTTTATGGACAGAAAGTTACGAAATTAGTTTTCGTCTCTTGTTTTGAGAATCTTTCTCAAAAATAACAAGAAAAATTAAAAAAATAAATAAAACCGATAGTGGAATTTTTGATCAAAGTTTTAAAATATTTTTGAAACACCCAGAAAATTCGGAAAAAAGGCTGAACATGTTGTTTCGCATTTCCAAGTTGTATCCTTTTACTTTAGCGTTTCCATCCATATTTTAATAAACTCAGAGCAGACGTGGCGCATGCGCAAATTCGAGGGAGGTTTTTAGAAGAGTAAAACATACGGTGTGGGGCTTACTCGTCGAAAGCTGGGCATAGGCTTAATTTTTAAGTGTCAAAAAATTTAGTGACTCAAATGAATGTTTAATTAATGCATGAAATTGAAAGGAATGTATACAATAAACAAATAATTACATAAATAAATTAGTAAAACAGGTAAAGAGAAACTTAATATATAAATAAAGTTAAAAAATAAATAAAAAAAATAAACAATCAATCCATTAGAACATGGTAAAATTAGTATCTAATAAAGTATTTAAGAAAGTATGTTTTACATACTCTGATACTTAGCGGTTATTGCATCAGCTGATTCAATTGCAACGCTGAGGATGAATTACGAAAATATGCTCGGGAATGGACATCAGTTTAGTGACTCCGACTTCCTTTATGTCAGTAAGAAGTTTAAGGAGTCAATTGTTTTATCTTGTTACGCTTAATAAAATTGGTCGTAAATAATCATGTGTCCACATTGACCTATTCTACGTCTGAAAAGTAGCAGTTGCATTCCGACAGAGTCTGGGCAATTCAACTGTGCATACCTTTAAAAAGCTTCTGTCAAATATAATATGATGCAGTTGTGCTAATAGGAATTTCGTAACTCTGTCTAATAAATTGTAATTTCCTTTCCCTTATTGATCAAAATTTATTTCGAAATATGACCAGACGTTTTTAAAGGATTGGAAGTAGGATTTGCAAACGAAGGCATAGGTAAATACGTATATGCAAATGTAGAAAGTCGAAGCACCTGTATGTATTATAATTTTAAACGAGGTTTCGACAACTTATGCTTTTTTACAGCGGAATCATTTTGTTGACGCAGAATATTCACCACACGCAGTATAATCCACTTCAATGCGGATCTCATAAGCGTGAACATGCCAATGTTGACTATTATTGGCTACTTGGCAATAATATTTTATTTTTTTGTCACAAGTTTTTTTTTTATTTAACTTTTTAAGATGAAGTCATGCTTTTGGTATGTTTACTGGTTTTTCTGTTGCAAATGTTTCCACTCCATAGATTACTTATGTATTGGTATTTGTAATGTGTGTTATGTAATGTGACTACAATACACTTAATTCTGACGGCAACAAGATATTGCGATTGTGACATAATTTTAGCGTCATTGGGAAAGAAAGGCATAAAATTCTTACCATGTAGCTTGCTGCAGATGTAAAATGACGTCATTTTGGAAGACAAGAGTGCGGGAAACAATTCCAAGTTATTTATTGTGTTGACATTTCTAAGGTGAATGCGTCTTCAATGGTACCTTTTTTTTTTAATATGTGAGATTTTGACAAAATTTATTAGCACAGTGCTTTTATTCTTGCAACCGCATAGTCCATAACTTGTTTACTTTAACATAATGAATTTCCAATTGCATGCCATTTTAATGTTAATATATTCATTATGGAAGTTGTTTTGAAATTTTGAGCTAGGCAGTTTCTTTTTTCATCGTTCGCTTTGGTACTTGAACGAGGCTTCATTCTGCTCTTAAGTTATTTGCAAAGACAAGAGAAAAGCTTTTAATTGTTCTAGAGCACACTATTGAATTTATGGCTTTAACTTAAAAAAAAATCTGGGGTTTTTCTTTTATGATAAAATATAGACAGCTTAATGGTAAAAGAGTGATACATTGCCTTACAGTGTACTTCGCTTAGCGTATTAATTTTACCGTGAAATAAGTATGTCTATTGATTTATAAAGTATTAAATATTTATTATGCCGAGTGTCTCAAAAACTTAGCGTCAAACTTTTAGGTGGGGTTAATTGCTTTCACAAAGGAATGAAAAATGAATAGAAACTCGTAGTAACAAGTTGTAACATAGGTTGAATTTCTGAAAAGGCTGCAAGACAGTGATTAATGAGAACATTTCAGGATTTGACGTTCGAATAGATTTAAATCACGAAAAATCAAAAAGTGCACTAAAAGATGATTATTCTTTTGCCAGTCAAGTATAAAATATTCCTCCAGACCGAGGGAAAAAAAAAACACTTAGTCACATAAAAATGTAACAGCTCTGTTCAATAGGAATTAATTCCATTTCGGTAGTCAAACAAAAAAAGAATTATTCCTCAGTGGGCCAATCACTGAGATACCTAATGTCTCCCTTGATCTTTTGCTACATGCGATGCCTTTAATCAGTTTTTGCATTTTTACGATTAGTGTTGCGAATAAATTAAGTGACACAAAGATTTGTCTTGTTCGTCATTTTAGTTTTTTATAATAGTTTATATTTATAAATGGGACCTGCGTAGCCAATAGGGAAAAGTATTTGCTTCGGAGGGTTGTGGGTTCAATTCCCACTGGTGCCCCGGGTGTGCTTTCCTCTCCCTTGAGATGTGAATCTTCCTTATTTTGTCTTGTACGCAAATTAAAAAAAAATGCATTGTTAAGAGCACATCCTCCTTGTGAGGCAATGGCATGCCTCTCTCCATCGCCTGTGGGTCATGACAACAAACATATATCTGCATACTAGTAATTTTACCGTACAAAAGGGGTTCAAACCATTACAAACCCCCTCGAAAAGAACTTAATTCTTTCTGACTTCGACGAAACTAGCAAAAGCAATTTGTCTTTAAAATAATTTTTCCCAACCATCTATCACATAGTTGAAATCTGTCTTAATGCCAGTCCTGTTTTGTAAGAGCTTGAGAAAAAAGTTATTCGCAGAAGCTTTATTTATTCCTGTATATTCTGTACATTGTAGTTTAAAAAACTGATTTGAAGTTCCAAATCTGTCGTAATACTGAAATTCAATTAAACCAATTTAATGCAGAATTGATATTGTCGTTACTTTAGCATGTTTCGGATCTTCTGTGAAATATTCCGCTGCTTTTGAGAACCGACATTTTGTGTAATGGCTCCGGATCAGATGGCCGCCAAAGTTAGAAAACGCAAAATGAACGATTGAAGCTCATTGACCGTAAATCGAAACTGGGAATCGATATCGTATTTTGTTCAACCGTGTAAAAATTTCCCCTTAGGCTGTATGTTTTCTCTTTTCTTCAAGCACTCTTGATGGTTTCGCGATATGCCTTGTAACATCGGTAAAAAATACGTCGTGAAGCATAGCCATCGGTTCCACTTAACAAAGAGAGTTTTTATTTGGAGCTTTCAGAATCAGGTCTACAGAAAGCAGCTATATAATATATTACTGTACTTTTTTGGAGCAAAAAAGGAGTTTATGAGAACAGTTAACAATACATATTCTTAAAATGGGGCAATTCACAATGTATGAATAAAGCAAAATGAATAATTATATTGTTCTGAATGAATCAATTAATCGATGATTGTTAGGTTGACTGGAATAAACGAATGAATGAATTAATTTAAATGATTGAGTGTGTGATCACGTGTTTGACGGATTAAGCCATTTGAATGAATGAATTAATGAGTGATTGATGGATCAATCTGAATGAATGGTGAATTGATTTGAATGAATGAATGATTGTAGGATTGGTATGAATGAATGATGAATTGAAGTGAATGAATAGGCAATTGGTTTAAAATAATGTATGTGTATAAAGTTTTTACTTTCATTTAAACATCGGTGAGTCAGCATTTTGCTTTAAAGTAAATATTCTAGGTCAAAATATTTGAAATGATTTAGTCCAATTAAACAACTCGAGGTTGTTTAATTGGACTAAATCATGAAACCTTGCGTAGATGCATAAAGTGTTTATTAATAAACTATAACTTAATGAAGGTGAACTATTTTAATTTATTTTGTCATCTATTTGTAATCCATTAGCATTTTGTTTTGTCAAACAGTTTTGACATGCTATCTTTTTCGTAGAACATTCTTTACCACTCTGAAAGCATAAGGCTGGTGTGATAGGTCCGTCATGTTTTAAATTTCAAAAACACGATTAAAAGTGAATTGATGAATAAAATATTCAAAATTAACTAAAGTTACACGCGTTCTAAGTAGCAAATATGTTAAACTAAAATTTCAAGCAGTTATAAAATCGAAAACAATAAAAATTTGCTGATCTAAAATCGTATATCATTATAACTGTACCCATCTCTAATTCAGAGAATCGAGGGTTGAATTAAAATCTTTTAATAATAACATAACTTTATTGCCATCATATCAAGGAATCAAGATTTTTGAAACATTACATAATCAATTTAGGGACCGAAATGCACTAATTGGACAGAAATTTCGCAACTGACTGACAATATTTATGTTTGTTTGAAAATGCAATTATAATGTGGGAAATACTGCCGTATCGATCTTGATGTTATAAGCTTAGAGTAGTATTGAAAACATTTCTACGGTGAGCATACAAAATAAAGCAGACATAAGTCGACCTTGCTTAGTCCCCAAATTACCCAATAAGTGGAAAATTGTTTTGTTTTGAATTTTTGAAGTAATGGACAATATGTATATTAAATTAAAAATTTAATTGCCTCTCAGGAATTGTTAAAATATATATTGATTTTTCTTTCATAGTTATTGAGCATTAGTGTTTGTAACAGCCACAAACGAGAATATAGATGATTTACGTCATAAGAAATTGAACATACAAAAAGTGTCTGTTAAATTCCATGACTAAGGCTAAACCAACGGAATGAATAATAATAATAAAACATAAGTGTAACAGTCTTCAAAATTATCACTTCCTGCACTGCCACTTTTGTGCACGGCGGTACAAATTCTAGAAACGCGCTTCGTAGTCCTCTGAACACATGCTTCGAAGTTAAGCGGTTGCGTTTTTCATTATGCTCTCTATGTCCCGAAGAGTTCCTACATATTTTCTCATTCCTATGCATTCCTACACACATTCCTGCATTCCTCATGGAATTTAATAGACACCCCTCAAAGTTTAACTGCTCTAAAAAGGCATAGATTTCAAAGTAGAGGACATAGAGAAAACGCAACAGTTTTACTTCCAAGCATATTTTCAAAGGTCTACAAAGCGCTTCCAGAATTTTGTGAATACTGGAGGTGATTATTTTGAGAACTATTAATTGTATTTTTGTCTTTTGTTATTCATTCTTCTGTATTAGCCTCATGCTTTAATTTAATAAACACACCTTGTGTTAAGAAGAGGCAATCTATACCTGATTTTTCTATCGTTTCTCGTTTTCTTCGAAAATATTCAGTTTAACTCTGAGCAAGTTGTTTCAACGATTTCTGGCATTGACGAAGCTCGGAAACTAGCATATCTTACATAAGTTTCTATTCCAATTGATACTAAATTCCTTAGTGTAAAGATTGAAATTGGAAGTTCATACACCGGATATTAAATGAAAAACGTAAACTGCTTGTACTTACCAAGTGCAGAATCTAATTATTTCGAGGTTTAATACATGCCGAAGAAAACCTGCAGATTATGTTTCTTTGCTAAAATACTAAAAATTGATTCTTAGGCTTTTAACCAATCGTTTGCAAATACTTCAACCATTTGTAAATCTTATTTAATTTTATGTATTTCTCAAGCAACGTGATACATTTATTCGGAATGCGTAGATATTAAAATTACCCAGCTATCATCTTTATTCATGCCATGGTAAATATTAACTGTTTTCATATTTATGAATGGACTCCAAGAAAATAGTATCCTGTTTCAAAATATATTTAATGCAGAAAAGACTCTATTGATTGACAACTCGAAACTGCTGTAGAGTATCAACGGCATACATATTTCATTGACGGAACATCAGGTCAATAGCAGGGAAATATTTGCTGGATTTATCGAAGAGCTAGCAAATATGCAAGTAAAATATTGAAAACCTTTTCAAGATATTCGAATGTACTTACAAGATCTCATTGATCGATATTTTTATGTTCAACGAGAGACAATCGCTTCTTTCTCTTCAAAATACCAGAGAAATACGCAGTCACGTCTCGACTTTTATGAAGCTTAACTCGACGCTAAATTGAACTTCTAAATCGCATGGGGCGAGGCACAAATGGTCTGAATGAATCAGTGAGGAACACTCTTGAGAGCTCTTTTTTGTTGAGGACGTTGTCCTTAAATCGTACGCAATGGCTGTTTGGATGTCGTTTGTTTGCACGTCGCTGTTCAGTCTGCGCGATTCTGATTTCGGCAAGAGCCTATGTGCTTGACTGAATTCCACCAAACTTTGCGAAGAGTTCTCGAAGATTTTTTTTTTTTTTTTTGAGATAAATAATGTTTTAGTTTCTGTGTCATTCGCGTGACAGGGTTTTTTTTAAGTTTTCGTAGTTTAAAATATTGTGGGCTAATCACTGTATCATAGCGAGAAAATCAATCTTAAAATTCAGAATAATATGGATGTGCCTCAAAAATGAAATTAGAAACAAATCTTACTGAAGATGATACTGATAAGGTACAGTAAATAATGCATATTCTTTATTCATGGTAAGTTTTATTCTTATAAGTTCATTTGTCGATGCACAGAGAATCTTCCGTTTTATTTTTACCACGCATTGAAGAAAAAGTTTCATGAAGCCTCAAAACATGTGAATTTTCTTCATGTACTGGCACATTAACTTTTTAAGCTAATCTGTTGGAGATTTGGATAAATATACGTTAATATAATTGAGTGTTCTTTGCATGGATATTACCGTATTTTTCGCCGTATAAGACGCACTTTTTCTCCCCAAAATGGGGGGGGGGAATTCCCCCCATCCCGATTTTGGGGAGAAAAAGTGCGTCTTATACGGCGAAAAATACGGTAATTGTTTGCGATAAAGATAACAAAAAATATAAGTAAGTAAAATTGCAAACAATACGTTTGTGATTCGGGGAAAAGAAAAAAAAAGTTCGTTTTCACAAAGTAGTTTTTCTTTTTTTTTTTTTTAACAAGATAGAACTAATACATTGTGTGTTTTCTACATTCTCAATAGCAGCCTCAAGCATGGACGGTTAAAATTTTTGTTTAGCTATTCATGAACATGTGATATATGTGTAAAAGCGCATCTTCCTTCCGCCGTTGTTACATCGAAACTAGCGTTATTTTTTCCTCCTATTAAAGTCGTTTTCCGTAATTCTTTGATAACTACAATTTCATCCTAGTTGAAGGTAGCGTCTTTGTTTGTAACATCTTGGAGGAAGAAAAAAAGTGCCAGGGATAAATTACTAGTTACTTGTCTGGTCCTTTCCCTCCTCTCCCGCCATAACACTTGGGGAACCACGTTACAAGACAGAAATAATAACACTGCGTTCAACCAACCGTGAGGTATAACAACACGGAGGGTCAAAGAAAGCTATAGCTTTTTTTTTTTTTTTTTTGTCTTCTTTTTAAGAGGAAGGCTATAATTTTTAATGCGCTCGTGAGTGATAATTCTTGCTTAAACTTATACGTTTAAAAGTTTTTATCAGTTTGGTTAAAACCATGAGTACATGGTGGGTTTCGAATAAAATGTCACTGAGTCTGTTACAAGATAGTTATTGAACCAATCGTTAAAATACTAATAAAGATTACGAGCTAGTGGTCTTCTAAGCTGGCGTTTTAGTTACTATTAAATAATTACTGCTTCCATTCATTCAAATGTCTAGTAAATAATTATTTATAATTCAAAGACAAAATCACTTGAATATGAATAGTAAAGGAAATGCTGATCTCGGAGCTATTAAAACTATCCTTAAATAATTAATGATGGTTGCAAGTTAAAATTTGTAAAATATTCTGCTTGAGCATGAACCGTTTTAAGAAACACTAAAACAACTTATCTTTAGTAAGATTTCACGATTTAAGTACAATGTTTCCTCGCGTTTCATTCTGCTGCTTGAAGAAAGTTGAATAATTTGCCAATATTTAACTTCTTGCATGCTTACTGGATTATATAAGCGGAGAATTTATTTCCAGATTCTGTGCCTGCGATTTTTCGCCTTCTTCTAGACGAAGAAAATAAAAATAATTTTATCGACGAAAACAGCTTATGAAACATCATTGCGTGTTTGTAGCCGTCACAACACAAACACGAAATTTGTCAAATTGCTTATCCGTATGCTTTTCCAGGAACGATATTTCGAAATGATGCTTAATCCATTTTCTTTCGGAGTGTTTGGCAAAAGGAATGGATCAGTAAAAAGACGTGACAGACTCTATGTAGATTGATCGTTTTCTTTGTAGGAACAAACCTGAATGGTTACCATTATTGGCTAGAGGTCGGTGAGGAGTTTCCTAATGATTATGAGTCTGACACGAATATTTTAACTCGAGCGTTCTTTTTCGTAAAGAGAAGAAAATGTCGCAATCATTAAGGATTAATCAGATGACTGTTAGTGTTATTGTAAGAGACGAAACTAGTTCGAGATGAGTTTTCTTTAACTTGAGGTATTTGTTTTTAGTTGTTACGTAGATATATGTGGTTCACTAATAATTTAAACAGGTTTAATTGAGGATCATTCCATAGAAATGTCAACCTCAGCCGAAGAAAAAAAATACCGAAGTGAAAAAAGTATCAAAAAATAAATTAATAAATAAATAAATAAAAATCATACAACATAAGAAGTCTAAAAAAATTGAAAAAGTATTGTAATTATCAACGAGATTAGCCATAATAAATAGTTTGTAGCTTGTTTTTTGCTTGTTATTCGATGGTTACGTTAATCACGTTACGTTAGTCACACTCCATCTTGAGTAAAAGTGATACTTAAGACTAAAAAAAATTTAAGATTTAATAAATGTGTTTTATGTTTTTAAAAGCCAAATTTACACATTTTTCAAATATATCATTCAATTTTTAACACTTGCTTAACTTTGAGAAATTTTTGCCTCACCACATGAGCATTAATTTTCAGGGCTGCAAAAATGTTACGTTAGTCACGCTGCTATTTTGGTTGAAAAAATATTTACTGTCACTAATTTTGTTTTAAATTCTTAGCAAAAATGATACGTAAATACCATGTACATTGTAAATTCACCAGTATAACTAAAAATATTTTTTATCCTTTAAATTACAAGTAAGAACAGTTACAAAATCAGCTCTGAATGTTACGTTAGTCACTATGGAATGACTATTGAGACAAATATTGTGTGAATTTATTTTAACATTTTCTGCTGTTGTAAAGCAGTATTTATCAAAAAGGAGGTCCTCAGAAATTTGAAAAAAAAATGCTTAATGATTTCTCATAAACATCAATAAAATATCAAATTTAAAATTCTGTTACTGGCTGAAAAAAAGCGTTTTTTTCAGCAGGAACCACGTCTCCACATTTGTACTATAAAGCAAGTGAAATAGATGACAAAATGCATAAATAATTATATAACAAAATTTGCAAATACCTTAGAACAGTGATTCCCAAGATGTGCTCCAAGTCCTTAGCTCAAGTTTCCTCCCCCAAGTTTTTTCTATATAGAACAAAGTAATTATGATAAAGAACGATTCGGATTTGACTTCTAGATTGTTAACATTTTATAGTTTAGTCATTAACAAGAATCTGGTTTTGAAGTAAACGAGAAGCACTAAGAATTCCGGGGCTTAACAAGTCTGGGAGCCGCTGCTTTAGAGACCCGAAAATTATCCCTAAGTGAATCGAAAATAATAGAAGCTTCAGATGGGAAACGTATTTGTGTTACTCCTTAACGTAGCTTTTAATACATGTGCTCCAAGTAGGAAGTTGGTTGAAATAATATTTAAAAACTTTCCTTAGCTGTCGGGAATTTTCTTATTGAAGTTTTAAAATATTGAAAATGAACCGGAATTTCAGCCAATACAAATGGGGCATTATATACTTTTGTTATATCAATCCGACTTGAAACTTACCTTTCGGCTCAAAAAAAAAAAAAAAAAAAATGTGCTGTAGATATATTCAATTTATCGAGATGTTGTTACAGTAACACTGGCATTGTTTTCAAAGCATTTACTTACTCAATTCATGTAAAATTAAGCTGAGTTTTCTGTACTTTAAATAATACATTTTTCTACTGTTATATTTACCTTTCTTTTTTTTTCTTTTAGGTAAGTGAGATTTAATTGCCTTTTCCGTTCTGCTATTGAAGTTCCATTGGTAAGTGACTAAATAAATATTGGATAAAAATAATATGAATAGTTTTGAGCTTTCTCGGAGTAGGAACGTCGAAAAAGGCCTTTTTTTTTTTTTTTGCTATCTGTCAAAACTTCCAGTTACTAATAAACACAATATCACTAAACGGCTGATAGAACTTTGTTTTGGGCTATCAAGTTAATTTTCTCCTTATTCAGAAAGCTTCTGTAAAGGTAAAAGGTACCTTTTTTTATACAGAGCTTTAAAAAAATATTGGGTTGCCTATGATTGATTCTTATGAGAAATATGCGTAATATAATCTTATATTATGTGCGTAATATTATCTATATGCGTATATAATCTTATGAAAATCTCGGTAATTATTCACATTTTAATCGTAATGTACTAGAATAATTATGTAGTTTACAATATAAAAAATTCAGTTTCCTTTAAATGTATTTTCTTTGATTTTAATTAAATGAGGATTTATATTTAATGTAAAGTTATATAAAATAAAAGACAATAAAAATACCGTCAGGAAATTTTCTTTTTGTCATCTTCGGTTACGAATGAGATGGATGACAATAGATTATATCGCAATCTTCGAAAAAGCAAATCTTCGTATTGCTATCGGAAGCTATTATTATTGCCACTTTTAAAGCGGTCTATTGTTAGTAGATCAAATTTTGTCTTTGCAACTACGCAATTATATTCTTTACAGAGGAAACATAAGTACACGGTTGCCTTCACAACGTAGTTATTCGTCAACACACACTTTTGATTCATACATCTTCATAATTTCATCGCGTGTCGATTTCATCTGAACATCGAGTGTTTAATGAGAACTGATCACTCGCAGATGGCACGCCTCTCGTATCGATCACAATTAGTAGATTTTGACAGTTTTAGTTGTTACTTAAAAAGGTAAATGTGTATTGAGATGTTAAGTCTTTTTTCTTTGATGTTCTTTTAATGCATGGTTTAAAGATGGGAAAAATTTGTAATTATATGTTAGTAATTTTTGTTTCGCACATTGTATTCATACATGTTGCTTTCGCTTGTAACATTGTGTCAGTCAGAAGTACTTCGGGTTTTTTGCCCTATAAACCGACTCATAAATATTCGTTACATAAATACGTGAATACGTGTCACTCTCCAGGTAAAACTAATGGCTCATTTCAGAAGTAATTTTGTTCAAAAAAAATTTTAAGTAATCTATACCTTCAGGGTGTTGGCTGTGTGGCGTAGTGGTTATGTGTTCGCTTCGTACGTCTTTGGACGCTGGTTCTGAATCCTAGCTCAAAGTGTTCAGTCGGTGGGTTTTTGAGATGCAGAAAATTGTCAGCGCCCATTTAGTATGATTATGCAGTGTGTTTAACACCCCCTGAGTGACTGTTTGGCTGAGGCACTCTCAACTAAATTAAATTCCTGTTACATTTTCCTCGCTAGAGCCTAATTGTCTCCATCTGGTGGAAAAACTGGGCGTCAAAAATCTCTAGCGCTATTGATACCCGCGTCCAAAAAGTGGCATATGAAAGATTGAATACTATATCGGGGATCTTACTTAGTGTGCAAAAGGTTATGCAGGCAATGCTTCTTCAGCAGTCTCTCTCCTTGATAGAACAATGTTATAAGATATACGGTATAGCAAATACCAAAATTAGTTACAATAAAGTAATTGAGAATCTACTTTAAAGTTCTTATCATGCCTTGAGTAAATTTCAACATCAGATTCTTTCGTTGCACTGAAGCTGCCCAGTCATTTATTATCGAGGCGGCCGCCGAAGGTGGCTAAGCTAGCCACCTTGGTGGCTTGTATTGCGATAGCTAATTCGTGCGAAGTATTCGTGCACGACAGTGGAAATCCGAAAATGGGTTTTCACGTCTAAGCCCATAAAACTATTTTCAGATAATATTTTTTTTTATGTAGAAATTTAACGATGTCTATTACTCATGCTGCAGTTTTGTTTTCCTTTATAAATTTCCCTTAAGCTGTATATAAGAAAGTGCGTTGCACAGAAAACATTTTTTATGAACTGAGAGGAAACCTGTATCTACATTTTCCCTTGACGATAATTTAAATCGAAAGTTTTTTTAAAAATAAAGTATACAAATGGTGTATTAATTATATTTTAAGTAGACCCCCAACATAAGAACAGTTCTTTTGTTAGATGAAAACTCTGGGGGAAAATCTATTTTCTATCAAAAGTACGACACCATTTGCATTCATTAATGCTACATTAATTAAATAAAAACCATGCACTTTTTTTTATCAGTAGTGTAAAGCAAATTGCGTTAAAAATACATTGTCTTGAAAAATGGTTTATTAATAGTATCGCAATTAGTTAAAGAAACATCTTTATAGTTGAATCTTCAACTATGCCATCCATTTCAATGAACCATTACAACGTAATTATACTTATTTTGAAAATCAAAGAATAAATTTTTACCAGCACTTTTTTCGGAACCAATAATAACTTTTTAAATAAACTAATTTGATCTTACTTGAGGAGAAAGAATAACTTAACAGAGAAAAGAGGAATCATTTTCGATAGTTTTTGTACATTAAAGTTAATTATTGATAAACATATTATTAGTGCTTGATTAAGCTACTTCTAAAAATATTCAGTTTTAAAGTGTTTCATACATTTTTTCTAGGAAAGCACAAAATATGCGTTTCTCTGCACCTGTAAAAAACGTTTCTTCAAATCTGCTTTCATTCGGTCTTTTTTTAAAGTAGTTTAAGAGAATTTTTAATCAAATTGAAAAAAAAAATGACGAAATTATCAATAAAATTAGTACTAGGTCTCATCTTTATTCGACGAAAGCTATTTTGAAACATTTAAACGCAAGAAAGTTTGCGTATTGTCCGACTGCAAAGATTATTGGTTATAGTCCTTTCTAAAGAGTTTTGCATGTTTAAAATAAGTACTTATATGTAAGTAAAACATTTAAAAACGTTTGCAAATGTATTTTCTGAATCAGATTGCTAACGCTTTAGCGACATTTCAACTAGCTGCCCTGTCTAAGTTTTGTTTAAACAGTCATTTAGCCCAGTTATTTCATAAGGTCTTCAGTTATTTGCTGTGTGAGACTTTTTTTTTTTTAGGTTTCTATTTGCCGCATGAAAAAAACAAGTTGCGAAAACTTTTTTTTATCGCTTTTCGTAAAGTTATGATTTTTTTATTTGTAGTTTGTTTATGAGGTTTCTATCTACTACATAAAAAAAGTTTGAATGCATAACCTTCCAGAAAAGTAGATACATATTATAGATTTATAATTGACATTGACTATTTCTAACTAAAACGAAAAAATAAGTTATGTTACGTACTACGGCACATTAGTGTCATGCATGACACATGACTTGTCAAAGCTAATTAGTTGGGATTTGACCTATTTCAGCATTTGGTTTAGTGGAACAAACTTCTCCTTGTTTGGCTTTAATAGTTTATTTTAGCCCCACCTTCGTTTTTGAGGCGTCAAATTTACCTTTGTCTATGATCTAGGTGCTTTGTATGCAAAAAAAAATCTGTTTAGCTACTTATGCTACTTTATTTTGACAAAAGGTTTATCGAGATTGTGTAACGGTGGTATAGGGGTAGGGGCAATCACTGTTTAATCTAAATCTAAAAGTAGCATGGAAGCTTATTTAAAGAAGTAGCAAAAAAAAACCAGATGTTTTTACAGCAAAAGGACGGTTTTATATACACAGTCCAGTCATATTAATCTGACCACCCGTCAAAAGCTAGAAAAAACACCTTTCTCGGAACGGACTGTTGCGAGACGTGCAGGAAGAGAGTTGATTAGGTACCTGAAGGTGTTCACTGGGATGTTGAGCCATGCCGACTCCAATGCCTTGGCCAGCTGAGGATCCATGGCGCGAACAAACCAATCGAGATGGTCGCACAGATTCAAGATTGGGCTTAAGGCAGGCGAGTTTGCTGACCAGGGGAGAACGGTAAACTCCTCCTGGTGCCCTTCGAACCACGCATGTTCATTGGTAGCTGTGTGGCACTTCGCTTTGTCCTGCTAGAAGATGCCATCATCCTAAGGAAAAACAATATTCATATAAAGATGGAGATGGTCCGCAGGGGCAGATGCGTACTTGTATTGATGCATCGTGCCTTCCACCATAATGAGTGAACACATAGAACCCCAAGAAAATATTCCCCAGACCATAATGATCCTGCTTTCAGTTTGGACCGTTCCGGTTATGGTTGCAAGGTGTTTGCGTTCAGAGGATTCGCGCCTTGTAAGCCAACATCCGTCTTTCCGATAGAGCTTAAAATGTGACTCATCAGTAAATGCTACCTGTCACCACTCAATGGACGTCAAGTTGCGGTATTGGCATGCAAATTCCAGGGTTCGTCGTCGATGAACAGTAGTCAGCATAGGTGCATGAACCAGGCTTCTGCTTCGGAAGCCCAGACGCAGCAACGTCCGCTAAACAGAAGTGTGGGAGACGATGTTGGTAGCCCCTTGATTCAGCTAGGGGATCAGTTGCTCAACGGTAGTCCGTCTATCAACCAGAACGCATCTAGGTAGCTGTCTTTCGCCTCTGTCATCCAAGGCTCCTGGTGCACCATATTTGCCATGTCGCTGATTTTGAACAGTCCCATTTTTCCATGCACGGTACACTTTTACCTGACAGAAAGAGAACAGCTCAAAAACTCAGCCACTTCGGAAATGCTTCCACCCTTGGCCCGAAAGCCAATGATCATGACCTTTTGTACCCCTGATAAATCGCTTCGTTTTTGCATTACGCCAACGATAGAAATGTTTTCCAAAGCCCTCGCACAACCATTATACACCCTCAACTGCACTGTGCTAGCAAGTGCCTTCTGTGATTGGTTATTTCACGTCAACGTCAAAAGTACATGGTGGTCACATTAATGCGACTGGCCAGTGCGTAATAGCAAGCTATAAACTCGACCCGAGGTTGAAAATTTCTTTTTCTTTTCTTTTCCTTCTTGTTCAAAAATTTTTATTACTAAACACATTTCAACCAAGTGTACAGCAATATAAAAACGACTCTCATTTTTTAAATGTTATTTAAACATTTATACAATATGTTTTCAAATAAAACTTTTAACAATTAAAAGAAAACGATGCAAACAACGTATTTGGGGACGAGAAGGATGTGAACTTGGAAGACCATGTCAAGACACTATGGAAACCGCATAACGTAATAACGGAGAAAAAAGAAAATAGATGTAACTGACAAAAGAAAGATTCTGAGTAAAACAGAAGGCAAAGATTAAGCCGTACGGTAGGTCTATTGGTGTAGCTTTTTTAAAAAATAATGCTGAATTTTTTAGCTTTGCTAAAAAATAATGCACCTGTCATAACTACAGGTATTATCTCACTGCCGAGAAAAACGTGTAAATTGTTATTTCACGCATCATTTGTCACTAAATATTTCTCAAGTTTAATTTTTCTCACGTCGCTTCCAAAAGTTTTCTAAGAAAAATGTAGAATTGCAGCAAATCCGCCTCTTGAGCATGTCGAAAGTCATATATAATTACATTATAAATACTTTTTGACTGGTCTCTGATATTTCTACTTGTACTCGTTAATTTATATTATTTTTTTCAATAAAAAAATAAATAAAATCTTTAACGTAAATTTTGCAATAACTTTCATATTTTTTTGCAATATTTTTAATACGTTGCTAGTAACTGGTATTTACATAAATAATCATTTAACCTTACAATATACTAAGGCTCGACCGATGCATCGGCCAGGCCGATGCATCGGCGCCGATGGTTGAAATTTTTTCCATCGGCCATCGGCATCGGCCGCCGATGCTAAAATGGAAAAAACATCGGCCCTTTGGCCTCAAAAACATCTAAATGCCGATGCAAGGCCGATGTTTTTTTATTTTTTTTTTTAAGTTTTCTTAAGAAGGAATTCTATTTTCTCTATTTTTTACTTCACAATTAAAAGTATGTTCAGCATGTGGCTTGAAATCGGGCAGCAAACGGGACTAACACAGTTCTGGGTTTTGGGATTTTCCGAATCGGGCAGATACCGAAATTTTCACAACACAGACACTTTCCGAGTAATCGGTTTGATGTGAATTTTAAGAATTACATTAAAACCTCCGAATAACGGAACCGGAAGTTTTGCCCTTTATTGGGAGGTGTCCGCTTTAGAGAGAATTATGCTGTTTCCGATTTTACCTATTAGTTTAATGCTGAATTATAATATTGAATATGTGCCATTGCCATCTTGCACTACGATACAGATAATTTGTGTATTATTTACTATATCTCGCTTGAACTCATATCATTTTACCTTTGCACTTTTAAATGCTAGCGTGCCTTTTCATTGCAATTTTTAACCCTCCCCCCCCCCCAATCTCTTTTACTGTATCTTTCTATTAGAAGCATAGTTCGCCTGCCTACGCATTTTTCTCCACTGTTCTATGATAATCTATGAGATATTTTCATTAAAATATTACAATTGCAAATATGTCGACGGCTTCTACAACTTTAAACTTATACTTCTTTAATTTAAACTATATCAGGGGTGGGATTCGATGGATACAATTTCGGAGCAGCTAAAATTCTGTTTTGGAGAGGAAAAATAATTATTTTGGAGCATACTGGAGGAAAAAAAACACCGTATTAGAGCAGGCTGAAGCAAGAAAATTATAATTTTAGCTCGACTGAAGAAAAAAAAAAATGCCATTTTGATGCAAGATTCAGCAAAATAAAAAATCAAACTAGGAGCAAAAGTAGCAAAAAAAAAAAAAGTGCAAGCTGACTTTTTTATTTCATGGTTATTTATTTTTCAATAAAATAAGTTATGTAAGTGTCGCAGCTTTTAACGAACATGCAAACATTTCTGTTCATACATTTTAAGTATAGCGAAATTCAAGCTATGACTTAGTATTGTGATTTATCTGTTTTCTTTTTAGCCTACTTTCCCGTTAAAAAGAAAAAAAAAAACGGAAAAAGCATTAAAAGTGGTTTGATGTATCACAAAATCATCACCAGGTCCAAAAAAAAGTCAAACAGAAATAAAAACATTTAAGAAAAATCGAAAAATTAAAATTTGGAAAGTAGGGTTTTGAGATGGGGAATTTGTGTGTCGGTCTGATTGCCCCCCCTCCCCCCTAATAACTTTTTAGTTAACATTCCAATTTGAACAAACTTTTTTTGTTCGGAAGATCTTATCAAGGATACTTCATTCCCGTATTTAAATTTCTGATTTAAGCAATTTTTCGTTAAACATTGAACCGTTCAAACAAGCTATCACCCCTAATAACTTTTGAGTGAACAGTCCGATTTGAACAAACTTCTTTTTGTTCGAATGATCTCGGCAAGGATACTTCATTACCGTATTTAAATTTTCAGTTTGAACAATTTTTTGTTCAACATTGAACCGTTCAAACAACCTTTCCCCACCTAATAAATTTTAAGGGAAAAGTCCGAATTGAATAAACTTTTTTTTGTTCGAAAGATCTCAGTGAGGACACCTCATTCCCATATTTCGCTTTTTGATTTGAACCATTTTTCTTTCAGAATTGAACCGTTCAGAAAAAGACTTAACATTGCACCTACTGGGAAATTTAAGTTCAATGTAGATCCTGAACTTAAAGGCGGATTTCCTTCAAACTAACTTTGTTAGAAAATGGTTTTGATAAATAATGTATGTAAAGTACTTTTCTGAATAAGCTGCAATGAGGACTCTGCTTCCGACTCCTTGACTCCGACTCCGCAAGCATGGCAGAAATGCAGGCTCAGAAGAAAATGACCCATTCCTACCATTATAATTTTAGAGCTTTCGACTTCGACTGACGAAACTAATTTTTTAAAACCGACTCCAACACCGAATCTTCGACTCCAACTCCGCCACAATGGTAGAAATACAGGCTCGGAAAAAAAGACCGAGTCCTACTATTAGAATGTGTGTGCTTTTGACTCTGACTCTACCTGTCGACTGCGATTTATGACTCCGACTTTTCAACCCCAACTCTGAATCCTCGACTCTAACTCTGACTCAGCAAAGAGCCAACATTGCAGAAATGCAGGCTGGGAAAAAATGACTGACTCCTGCTCTCAAAAGAAATAACCGTGCACGCGATTTTTGTCTTTGTTTATTCATTTGTTTTATTTATTATTATTATTATTATTTATTTTTTTGGCAGACGATTTTTTGTCTAACAAAAAATTACTCATTTAAGAGAACATTTTATTATTTATTTAATCAATTATTTGATTTTTAATTATTGGCGACGGATTGAAAATGGAATTCGAGACATTTTTTTTGGGAACGAGGTTTTTTTTTTTTTTTTGTTTTTTGTTTGATAAAATGTGTTTTGATTTTTTGATTTGCTTCCTATTTTTCATTCTTTTTTTTTCAAAACAATTAATTAATTTTTCTACGGAAGAACTATGAAAGCTGCATTGTTCAAAAGATGCAACAACTTTATTTATTTATTTAATTTTTCTTTTGTTTACTTTTTAAGTGCCTAGTTCATCATTTGGTTTTTAGAAATCGGTTTTATTTGCTAAAAAGGTACGTTTGACATAATTTGTCGTCTCAGATAATTAAAAGAATATTGATCAGATACCAGAATACCGATGTCGATATACGGAAAAGTAGGCTCGTTTAGTTCTTGATAGAACTTCTTGTTTTGTTTAACTTTATGGTTTAAAAATATCTTAAAGAATTTTTCCACTCACACAGTGTAATTTGTTGACTGGTTCACTTTTTTTTAATGATTAAACAACATAATGGGAAGTTCTTTTACCAAGTTTGGTGTATCTAAATCCACATATTATTGCTGAAGTCTTTTTTTTTATGTTTATGTTAAACAATAGAGCAGTTGCCTATTACTAAACACAGTGTCCGTTTCAAATTTTATCTCAAACGTTTTTGTATATGTAGGTGGAACTTAATTCACGAATAAAAGAGTATATTGCGAACCGATGCGGAATTGCTTTACAGAGATTCATGTTACAAATATCGACAATTTGAATAGGAATTTTGTCAAATACCGCCCAGCCGATACCGAATTCAGCATCTTATTTTTTTCTCTATCTTTGTTGTATCTTTCTTTGTTAGTTATAAAACACTTTGCGATTACATCACTCAGTTGTCACCAATTTATGATATTAGTCTACATTGAAATTAAAATTGATTAGTCAAAAAAAGAGAAAGAAAAAGTTAAAAGCACATTTGGAACATCGGATTGCAGCTAAGAAAGTATCTGCATGACTACACCTAGTACCAATGGTACGAATGAGTTCTCAACTTACTGCGTCTCTCTCTCTCTCATATAATTTTTGTCGAGTGGTAGTAAAATAGAAATTTAAGCCCAAAATCTGAATGACTGAAAAAGAAGTAGAATAAAATGAATATATGACCCATCAAATCTCTTATAAAACATTTATTTTTCTAATCATTTGATTTTTTTAACCATCGGCCATCGGCATCGGCCATCGGCCGATGGAAGAGTAAAAAAATCGGCCATCGGCCATCGGCCAACTTTGAACAATCGGCCAACAATCGGCATCGGCCCATCGGCCAAAAAATGCCATCGGTCGAGCCTTACAATATACTAGTAGTAGTATCTTTAAGTTGTGCAGCATATGGTTTTGTAAATTTCCCATCTATTCACTATTTATCGTTGAATTGGAATATATTAGTTTCTATGTTTTTCCAACTCCTTTTTACTCTTTCCTCTCGCTTTTTCCTGACTCCAAAGTAAAATGTTACCATAATGTAAATTCTATAGTAGTTATTGGTCTTATATGGTACTTTTTAACCACTATGACAATTATCTCTCTTATTACTTTTGAGATTAATAACCTGTAACAAATAACAACATACGTAGTTTCTTTTACATTGACAATTTAGCAAAATATGAGGATGTGATGATCAATTTTTCACATGGGACAAATTGAACTTGGTTTCTAGCAATTTTTCAAGCATCAAATTAAACAAGTGTATCAGTGCTGAAGAAATAAGAAACAAGGTTTTATTGAAATACACAACAAAATAAATGATTTTTTTCGAAAGAATTAGTTTAAACATCTTTAATGGAGGGAATTCTATCAGGAGGAAATGTTTCCGACGTTGCACTGAAATTTCTTTCTGTAATATAACAGTTTATCACAATCTATAGTATTAGCATTTTTATTGCAGTTTATACCGGGCGCCTCTGGTAAAATACTGTCTCCCTCCAACATAGTATACCTTTCTAGTCCTTTAAATTTAATTCATAAATATAAAACGTTTCTACCCAAGGTACAGTATCAGTTCTATTTGTACAACTGAATATCTTCAACAGACCTCGAAGAAAAGGAAGCAATGACAGAGAACTCATTGTCCGCCTTCAGAATACCATTGTAGTTGTGTTTTTTTATGAAGTAGAAGAGTTTCTCAATATTTTCATCCAAATCGTTTTTTTTTTCTCGTAAACTCAGAATAGCTCCTCTTTTTTAAGGACAAGGAGGGGGATGAGTAAGATGATAGTTACTTTTGGATTGAAATTGTATGATAGGAGCCTTGTAATCGATTAGAGGATAATCGGATTGATAAAAATACTTTCATTTTTAAAAACAGAATTATCCTATTGCAAAATTTTTTGCCCATCGTTTCCCAAACTTTGCTTATGTTTAACCCATGTTAACGTACAAGTGTATTACCAACAAGTAGTGTCTTTTCTTTGCATTTTAGCACGCGAATATACAAAACGTCTAAAGAAAATGTTTTATGTCTGAAATTTAAAATAGTTTCTTCCGTATTTATTTGAATAAAGGTATAGTTATCGTTCGTAAGTAAAAGTACATTTATTACTCGTATTTAAGCACGTTTTACTACCGAGCAGAATATAGATGAACATGTGATTTGACTTCTGAAAATCGAAATATTCCTAAAAAATAATGTAGAGAAAAATGCATAAGAACTTTACATATTTGTAGTTATACTACACCACGCTGTTAAGCATTTCTAAAACTGTATCTCCGTTTCAAAAAATTGACCTGTGAAACATGATGTGAAAAATAACCGAAATATCAGTTTCGAATGTAACAAACGATGTTTACCTAGTTCTCAAAACTCAATTACCATATAATCTAGACGGAAAAAATAATATTCTTAATTTCATTTGCAGTTTTAGACGTCCCTTTATAGTCATTATGAAAAGAAATTTCATTTTAGCTAAAAGAAAATCTTGCGTAAATTAAGATGAAAAGTAAATTTTCAATTAACACTGCTAATTCATTTTCTCACTAAAACCTATCGGGATTTCATTTGAAGTAGCTTAAAATATCAGTTTTGAAACTCAAGGAATATATTTTTTATTTTATTTTTTTAAAGCTTTAATGTGTTTAATAATAAAATCATTGACTTAAAAGATTGCGTATGCTCTGGAGAAAAATTGATTGAATAGAATTATGTCTTTCAACATAATTCGTTAATATTGCAACAACATGAATGTCTAATCAAGAACGGTAAACATTAAAACAAAATTTTATAATGGTTTGTTGACTGTGTCATGCATGTTTATGTGCATGTTTTTCCAAATAACTTAGAATTTTAAATGACACAATAACTTCAAAGACCAAATACTGGTTTACATTTTTAAAAACGACACATGGAAGAACAATTTAGGTAGCAGTTCTTTCTATTTTTTTTCATTTTACCTGCAGTTTTAAAGGTAAATTAAATAATGAGAATGTACTTTATTACCACTGAATTTTAATCTATTCTTTCTATCATTCTCTGTACGTTTGATCTCTGATAAAATGATCTAGTTTTCATACTCAATTACTCTTATAACGAACGTGTACTTTCCTCCTTCTTCGACAAAATGAAGACATTTACAAAGAGAAAATATAAGAACCGAACGTATTTAAATTTTCATATTTGATAGATTTCTTATTTACTTTATCTTAAACTTTTAATCTTTAAACATATATTCATACATAACCAACATTATACATAACACACATACAAAAACTATATTTGATTTTAAGTTAAGAATTAAGTTATTTGGCACGGAGTCTAAAGTAATTTGAGTACTTCTCAGAAATTCTTCTGAGAAAAAGAACTGTCATTACGATAAAAATCCGACTGCAAGTGTAATTTAAAAACGGAGAAGAAAATAAATTTGTCCTTTCTTGCACGTAGGGACTGCGTATCTACTGAAGAGGAGCAGCATAAATATCTGGCTAAATCGTGACTTTCATACAACTGCTGTGATATTTGTAGTTCAAAGGGATTTTTTCCTCTCTTCATGATCTTTTTTACGAGTTACTTTAGTGTAAAGACTTTTGGCTGCTGTCTAAGTTGTCCATTGCATGCATGAAATATATTAGTGGTCATCATTTATAGTTTATGAAAATGTGTTGGACTTTTATTTCTAACTCAATATTTTCTTATATGATGTTCTTGATTGCACATTAAGGTGATATATAAGCATGCATACATACGGGCATAAATTGTTTTTTTTTATTTATTTTTTTTAATTGCCAACTGTTATAAAACAGATAAATATTTCAAGTAAAACTTGGAAACCTATTAACAAGTAAAATGTGGGGAAAATGCAAGTCCTAGATTAATAATGTCACAAAATACAAATAATTTAAGTATAAACGCTAAAAATTAGTGAAAAATATGCAAAAAATAAATAAAAATAAAAAAACTGTTCAGAATATGATTTTGAAAAAAATATGTGTTTCATGTAAATTAAATGCTGCATATCTTCTAGTTTTTAAGTGATGATGAAACTGAATACATGGCAATACATTGCCGGTGTTGTTATTAACAAGTAACTGGAAAATGTCATGCACATTACGTATTGGTACCCAGTTATTTTCTTCCAAAATCTTCAATGAGTTTTGTGCAGTTAACTTTCCCTATAAGATTACTTATGACAGCAAACTTATGATATTGACTGTTCACATTGCGATGATTTGATTGTATGATACAAATTCGTCCAGAAACAGTTGACATGGCAACATTCTATGTTTTGGACAACTTTATCGTTCGTCATTATGTACTAGTCTGTGTAAATTGCAAGTTTTAATGTCAATCCCGTAATACTTTCAAAATATTATACAAGTGTAATCAGGGAAGTTTTCTGCGAAACACAACTTTCTAACTGATTGCATCTGCATATAAATCTGATTACGTTCAATTTTGCATAGCTGTTTAAAATATATGTGGTACAAGGAGTATACGGAACATTCATATTCATACCGTAAAATGACCATGTGCAACATGATCATTGAGCACGTACCAGAACTATTCTCGTACGGAAAACGTGTAAAATTTATTCGTCAGCATAGTTTTCTTGAAAATATTCCAGAGCAATACATTTGAAATTTTAATATCGAGTCTTCACAATTGCTAAAAACTGTACTGTATTTAGATACATTGTAGTATGAGGTATTTCACTTTGATCATAATGCTGCTTTAAAAAAAAAGATTTACATAATTAACAACATTTATATTATTGGACAACATTTTTACCGATTTTGCCTCGAGATTTCCTATAACAAATTGCAATACTTCAACGGAGCAAAAACTGAATGTTAATGTATGCACACTTTCATGGTATGCTTCAATTTTAAAATTAATATTTTTCTTCAAAATATATGAATATCGCAAAACATACAAAATGTACTTAACCTTATTCCCAAGTATCACCAACTCATCGGATTTTGCTCGGCCGATCATCGAACTCCTCGTAAACTGATCGCGTAACGCACGATTACTTCCTTCCGATTAGTATCCGAGCACGGTTTTCGATGAGCTACTTTTCATTGGAAAGCGATATCCTTCCGATCAACATTCCCGATGAAAATGAGCCGAGCATCCAAAATTGATCCTAAATTCATCGGCACGGGGCTATGCTGCTCGTAAATTGCTCCAAATCTCATCGTATGTCGAGCAAAACTTATCGGATTTTGCTGCTCGGATTCTGTTTGGCCGATGAGACATATTGGAGCAATTCCCGATGAGAACTCATCGAATCCGATCATCTGTTGATGAGAATTTCATCGGGTTTCGATGAATGGCCGATCATCAGCCGATGAGATTATGCTGCTAGGGTTGGTTTCTCGGGTGAAAAATGTAAAAAAAAAAAACAGAAGCTTTTTCTAATTGCTAAAAAGCTGCCAAAGTAAAACATATAAGTAATGAGCTTAGGGCGCCGAATCCTTCATTTCACAACACTAAGCTCTCCCATTTCTTCATAATTATTAAAGACATAAACACTGTCGAAAGACAGAATACATATTTAAAAACGGTATTGCAATATCATTTAACATATTTTCTTAGTTGATACAATGCGATTATAGGCATTAAAAATAAACCACTAGACTTGGAGTTATCATTTCGGCGGGAGCTAGATGTCGTGCTAATATTCATAATAAAGAGCAAAATGTTGCAAGAAGTCCTGCGTAAATGTCAAAATATATTCTTTTCATGGTGTCTCCATTGATTAACAAGGAAAGCTGCTAAATAGAAAATCACTCGTGTACAAATATTTTCTTAGGATATTAAGAGAAGAGTAATATTGCTTAAGGTTACCCTAATCATCAATCTCCACAAATTTCATTAACTGAAGAAAGTGTACGAAAAAGGATGGGAGACATATTAAGATTTCAGTAATCCAGTATTATTCTTTGATGCTAGTCTCATCAATTTAATGGAGTCTCTTGTTTGATTTTGTTGAATATAGTGCAGCATTTGTTAATTACAAGTGACAAATGTTTTCTTAGGTGGCATTGTAACTCAGACGTTTTCTGCTTTCTTAGGTGATTTAAATGTTTTTAATCTTGTTAGGCACTGGCCTGCTTTCGTGCTTAAGAAAAATGATTCAATTTGAAAAGAGTTGGGTATGAGTCTCTAATAATTTCTTTAACATTGCTTTTCTCGAATGGTAATAAATAACTATACAAGGAATCAGATCGTGATTTAGAGCTTTATTTCCACATTGAATTGACAAAAGTAAATTTTATTAATTTTTCACTTGGCTTTCACTTGGCGTAAGCTTCGATTTGGACATTAATGGGTCAGTTTTGTAAAATATTAATTATCAAACTTCTGGTAAAAAATATTTGATATATCGTCGCCACCATGCTAAACTTACGAATGTGAAAATTGGCACCTTTCAGGAGAGCCAAAACACTGCATATAACTTTTTCCCACATGATGTGTTTGGTTATTTTTAATTTTTAAACTTTTATAGATATCTTTAAGTGTAAAATTATCGCTCGAAGGTATCATTTTAATTTTAATTATTTGTAAAATTCGAACTTGAAAAACGAACTTGAAAAACGCGATTTTTCACATTCGTTACTTTAGCATGAGTCCGACGATATGTGGATTAACTTTTAAAAAGATTTTCCGTATTTTCAGTCGAGTGGCCTTAATGGATGACACGACTAACTACCTTGTGACATGTAACTAACACTGTAAATATGTTTCCTGCGGCTATAATTAGAACTTAGTTTGCATTGGGAGCCCATTTTGTTTTCTTATTTAATACCGTTTTCCTATATTTGAAGGAATTAGGACTTTTTGAAGGATTGACTAACTTTAGTTCTTAAAGATAGAAAATTTGCCGAATAATCAAAAATTTCTGATCAAGGAATTGTTTTTGGAGGTCACAGTGACCTCCTATCAAGGTGACCATAAGAGAGGGGGTTGGGTGCAATTCTTAAGTTCGCCACCGACGCCGAACCCCCTAGGTACGCTACTGGCCATATAAACAATTTAATAATAAACCAGCAAAATTCAGACCATATTGCACTAATGTGCACACGTATTTTTTTTTTTTTTTTGATGATGGCTGTATGCATTTACATACACCGCTAAAACTTTCCAATTTAATAATTTTCTGCTCTTTAATATTTAGCGCAGTTAAAAATTTAGAAAAAAGTCTAAATGTATGTTTAACTATAACTTTTTGAATTATTGGCCCAAGTAGCGTACATCGTTTTTTAAAGGTTGTAAAATTGTTATTAACGTTGTAACAACCGCTTAAAAACGTTTATAAAACGTTTAAAGGTTATTTGTGCTACCTGGGGTGGGGGAGGGGGGTTAACTGTATAGCGTAGAAATTTAAAAATATGACTATATTTTATGACTATATTTTAAAACTATAGTTTCAAAAAATTACTACAATATTTGATTTACGAAACTTTAATTGGTCAAAAACAAATTAATACTGCTATCTTTTCTTTTTATTAGGTTACATTCTTTCAAGCTTTAAAGATGTGATTACGTTCTCTCAATATATTTCAAACGACAGCGGTATAACAAGTGTCTCTAATCACATTTACAGCGCTATAGTTAATCATGCGTGAATGAATTTCGTCTGCCTGTATAATTCTTACGTTTACTGTATACACTTTAATGGTCTTTTCCAAATCATGTGCCTTATAACACGTATTAGCGTAACATTGCTCTTTTCTGGGTAAATGTTGAGTCGGCATTATTTATTTTTTACCTGAATTTATCTCTTAGTTTTATTTAACAGCTATACTTCAACTAATGCTTTTGATCATTTATGTGAATGCGCGGTAATTGGCAACAGAGCATAATGAACGGAATTCAAATGAACTTTTCAGTAAAATAAATGACTCTATTCTAATTAACCTTTTCAAGTCACGGTGTTAATTAGCAAAAATGTGTACCGAAAAAGTTAATTGATACGTTAAACAAAGTACTAAGGTTGCCTTCGCTGCAAGACGACGAGTAAAATAAGATCGATATAAAACAGGAGCGAAAAGAAGGAAAACCTTCTCTCCGCTCCCTTATTCTTTTGAGAATTCTGATTTGTTTATTCCCTTCACTTTTTGGAGATAATTAAGACTTTGTTTTGACTTTTTACATTTTTCTTGGTTTTAAATAACAAGAAGTTATAGATTTTGCGAATATTTTCTCAGACATACATTAAGAGAAAGAGAACATGCATTTTATTGCTGGAAGGGAATTGAGACTCAAGTCGCATAATTAAGTGTCGAGAAATGAATTATTTTGAGCTCAAAAATGTCAACTCTTTGTCGAATTGTTTAAATTCATATATATTTTATATTTATATAAATAAATATCCTTGAATATGTTTTAAATTATTTGAATAATGTCTAACGCCTAAAAATTTTTGGTTCAAATCATCCGAACATTCTGCTAAATTTAACAATTTGAAAAGAAACATGAAGATTACTACTTGGAAGAGTTAATGATGGGCGTACAAATCTTTTGCCATGAGCATACTTTTTAAATAAGTATAAGTTATCCTATTTGCTTCTCGTTGTCAGTTTTATTAGGTGAATTATAATTTCTCAACTTTTATGAATAAATGTAAAAAAAACGGCCTTTTCTTTGTTTCGGGCAAACCTTGTGTTATAATCCCAACAGCTGTGAAGTAATTTACAAGTATTCTACGATAGCATTTTGAATATACTATTCATGGATTAATTGATAATAATAAACTAATTGCAAACTTAGTTGAGGTAGCTAAAAGAAACTGATTAATTTTCCATCGCAGCTGAAAAAAAAAAAAACGTCTTGCATCAACTTTTCATCCACAGCACGATGATATGATTTTCAAGTACAAAAGTTGAAAAAATTTAATTATCGTGTGAAAATGCAGCAGTGCTTTTTATTTCGAAACATTTATATGTGAGTGCTTATTTCTTAACTGTGAGGAAAAACCCACTAACATGAAATCTCGACTAATAATAAAGCTGAAGATGGGTCTGTCTTTCTCTCTGTCTGTCTGTCACGCGCGTAGAGCCAAAACCGTTCGGTCGATTTTCATAAAATTTGGTACAAAATTATTTTGTAGCATGGGGTTATACACTACGAAGCGTTTTTTCGAAAATTCTATTTCTTTCTTTTTTGTTCCAATTCTTAGCTCATTTTTCATACAAATTTGAAAAAATGGCGCAGAAATATTTCATACACATTTTCAAGTCTTATGTCATTCGAAAGCTTGAAATTTTCTGCTAAAAATGATGTCAGTTTGAAGTTTCTACGAGCATTAGAAGAGCTGTAATAATTGTTTTTAGAATCCCGGAAATTCAAGGCTTAGCTTGAGCAAAGCAAACCAAACGATTCCAAAAGGGTTAAGATTGAGAATAAAATTTGAAAATAAAGATGAAATGAATTATTTTATCAATGGAAATCAACTTTTCAGGTTGTTACCATGGTTACGTTATTATACCTTTTTCTTTTGTTTCATTCTCTTTCCTTTTCTTGCAACTGAGATTCCGACTGTCTGCAAGTTATTTTTAGCCTTTTCTTGGTTTGAATGAAATGAAATGAACTGAACTGAAATGAAGTGAAAAATGAGGTAAAAATAATAATTGACGGAACGATTACACACAGTTAATTTTTTATAGAACATTTATGAATTGATTTTGTTGCAGCTTGAATTGTAAATAGCCGATATGTAAATAGTTAATTCTAATGTAATATTTGGTGAAAAATGATTTCTCTTTTCGAATCTTCTCTTCACAACAGCGACACGATTGCAAGCGCCCAACATGAAGCTGAAAGTCGGTAAAATTTTATCTTCATAAGATTATTTTAAAAGATCCGCTAACACACCCTTAATAATTTTCAAAATGTATTTGTTTTTGTGGCAATCCAAACTCCTAGCTTTATTAAAATGAGTTATTTAACTGTTGGAAAAAATTGTATGTTTTTATTTTGTCAGGTAAATTCTAAAAATCTCGTATAAATTGCGATGTTGCAACGTTCTTTTTAATGTGTTCAACTCGGCAAATGTATTATCTTGTTTTTGAAGTTAGAAAATAAAACTTTATTCTTCTTTTAAGCTCTGGAAAGATTTCTGTTGGTTTCTGTAAGCAACAAAATTATTCTTAATTTCTCTTATGGCAAATTTTAATATCATACTTTTTAGGAATTATAGTTGAATTATAGCTAAACTAGAGTATTCTTTCTGCTGTATCAATTATTTCACAAATGAACTTTTAATTTTATACCACGGGCAAAGCCGTGCGGGTACCACTAATAATTAAATAAAATAAAAGGGGAGAATTAGTACTGATGTAAGCAAGTTATTTCAGTAGTACTGTGTAAATGACTTGCTAAACTAGTATTGTCAGAAAATGCGTTTAAAATACATAACTTTCACACTTAAGTCCATTCAGGATGTTGCTCTCTGATATTTTACTTGAATCCCTCAAACTGCAGTTTGACTTGACAAAAAGCTTGTGGTATGCTTAATGATATTGGTTAGTTCATGCACATTCTTTAAAATTTGATCATTTAACTCCCCATAAAAATGTTAAAAGTAAATTCAAGAACTTAAGAATGCAATAATTTTACTTCAACAAATTGACGTATTGATAACATTTAACCCTCATGGGTCCCTCCCATTTTAGTTACACTCAAGACCCTTGGGGTCATAAACGACCCTAATGCTTCCTTTAATCAATTTATTATTATGATTATTGAATGTTACATACATTATTTCAGTTCACACACTTTTTAATGCTAAAAAAATAAATAAAAAGGCAATCAAAGTAAAATTTAGTTTATGCATTAAAAATTAAAATTTTAGAGCGAAACTTACAATAACTGTAGATTTATTTACAACTGTTACAGACCTGAAAAAGCATGATTTTTTGCAAGTGAATTTCAAATACTTACGACATTTTTCGATGCATTTTCTATCCAGTTCTCTTGGACAAAAGTTGCAACGTCCTCTTTTTTTGGCATTCTGGGGAAGTGACCTCAAGGGTCTTTTGTGCAAAAAATGCAATTCGGGAAAAATAAAACACAATAATAACATTATTTTGAATAGAAAACTAGAAGAATAAAAGCCACAAAATGACATTAAAAACAAATGGTTAATTAAGAAGATATATTAAACAGAAATTGCATTGGGGTCACATATGACCCCAAGGAACCCACGAGGGTTAATCAAAGAGTACATTTACATATTGTCTGTACTTGTTAAAGAAAATCGAGTAAGCGTCATAGGAATAGTAAATTTATAACTGCATAAAGCGAAGCCATCCGGAAAATGTTTACACCTAACTTCAAACATTAGCATTGACTCCGATGCGTTAATTACTTCGCTGTACCATCAAATACGGGATAGTGGAAAATGACAACTTAGCAGCAGAATCATTAGTATCGACAAAAACGGCAATGTTCTGGACCAAAATTAGAATTCCTCGAAGTCAAGCCTTCCTAATTAATTATCTTCGCTTTGGTTTCATTATTTAACATCGCTTTGTTAGCTAAGATTAACTAATACAAACACAATGGGAAGTTTCATTGATGGGCTGATAGCTTTCATGAATAGTCTTTTAAGGGGAACTTTGTGCTATTTCCTTAATAAATTTTCACGCAGAGGGTGTGGGATTGTTAATATGAATCGCAAGCTGAGACTTTTCGGGGCCTTATCTTACAATTTTCCCTCGCGTTTATCTCCGACGTTACACCCAATGGAAAGGTTTTGTGTTATGTTATCGCATTGGGCGTTACCTAATTCGTTCCAACCTCAAAATGTATCTGAAGATAAGAGTTCTAATTTAATGTAGTTTGTAATTCTGGAAGCGGGAAATTGACAGGTGTCGCATTTGTATTTACATTAGCAGATGTCCTAATCTGAAAACTGCATGCTTCTGATCATTTCTTGTATTTTCCTTTTTTTTTCCTTTGGTAAACCCTTTATGGACGAGTTTGTGGAGCTTGATATCATATTTTGAAATTCTGTTAACACTCATATAAGTTGTCATTAAAAACAATGTGCCCATCAATGAGTAGAAGCAATGACAGAAAGCCGATGATGGAAACAGAAATGTCAAGTGGTAGCAAGGGTAGAAGATAAAACATAATTAGTAAAAGTGACGAAATAAATGAGTACAGATCATGCTGTTGCAACAGAATTTAGCAATTACCACCATTCAACTCCTGCAATCAAATATACTCGACATTCTTGACCATATCCAGGAATCAGTGTTTCGTCGATGCCACATAAATATAATTTCTGCTGATGGTAGATAAAGGGTATCTGTTATAAAATTACTGTTATTATCTAATGCAAAATTTCCAACACGTATATCTAAAAAAAAAATTCCCGTTAAGCATTATCATGCGGATTTTTAGATCCTGTAACTCTACCCCTACTTTTACCTGTAGTTTCCTGTTACGTTTCCTAATGCAATTCATTCTTTTCGAAATGATCTTACCTCCCCTTAAAGTTAGTCCATGCATATTTGAGGCAATCCTGTAAAGGGTGGTTGGATGATAGAATGAATGCAAATGTCAGTGTTCCTTCTAAATTTTTATTCCTGTAGTAATATGATTTTTAATTTATTCCTTGTAAGGGAGCCATTTTCGTACGCATTTACTCGCATTGAAAGAGGCTGTGATAAAGACTTATAGACAGTCCTGTAGTTGAAAAAAAAATTAGGGGAAAGCACCTCTTTTTATAGAGCATAT
Organism: Uloborus plumipes; assembly: GCA_038373865.1. Taxonomy (NCBI): domain Eukaryota; kingdom Metazoa; phylum Arthropoda; class Arachnida; order Araneae; family Uloboridae; genus Uloborus; species Uloborus plumipes. The sequence continues at coordinate 47,434 of JAXGGA010002122.1, read as the reverse complement.
GACGTGACTGGCGGAATTTTGTTAGTATAAAGAAGGCAGTTTTGATTACTTGTGTCAATTTTAGTTTAAAAAGCTGACCTTTATCAAAAAATAGTTTTTCAGTCGATTTACAATAAATTTACATTATTTGTTTCAATAATAAGCCAAACCATTCGGGGAACGGAGCTCCCTCATTCACCCTCCTCAGCAACTACCATACTACTTGTAGTAAGAATCAAATATTGTTTGCATACTCAAAAAGAAAAATAGCATTTTTTGATAAAAATAAGAACGGTGCTCACTAAAATCGATTATTTTAATGTAAAATGAGAAAAAACATTTAAAAAGCATGATTCCATTAAGAATCAATATGGATTCCTATCGCATTTTTGACTTTTGTCCATCATTCATATTGGAAAAGTAGCTGTGATCATCTTAAAGATTAAATGAAAACAGAAATATCTTTTAGCGTCAAATTACATAAGAGTTGACATAAATTACAACCTACCGCAGTGAAATTTGTGTTATTCCCTCATTTGAGTGACATTCGCAATTGCAAAAGAGCTTTGAAATATTTCCCCCAAAATTTTGCTCTTAAATAATTTGTTTTTATTAAACATCGTGAAAATGCGATAAACGAAGTCTTTCCATTATCTTCGTGCTTAGTTATGACTTTTTAAATATGCTGAGTTCATGTTTCTGAGCACAATAACTCTTAAATGCTTTAACGCTTTCAACCATTTTTGCTTTTCCGTAATGTTGAAAATAAAGTTATAAAAATCCTTTAATCCCATTAAAATATATATTTATTACTTTGGTAAACAATAATATTTCTTCACAGTTTTGCAGCATTGAAAAGAAAACTGGTTGATAGTCATTTAAATTATGCTTAAATATGTTGCCCTCTAGGGTAATTTATTTAGTATTAAATTCCTTTTCAGTCGTTTGTGCTTGAAGAAATTTAAATTTTCATAGCCGGAACATTATTTATTAATGCAGGCTTTGCTACAAAGAATGATTTAGTGATCCTTCAAAAATATGGAAAACAATTTTATTTTTATAAAATTTGATTTAATTTCCGCTCAGTTATTTATACATATTAAAGCAATTTTTTGTTCTAATATGCTACGCCTGCTATTATGCCCGAAACAATGCTGATTTAGTGCTAAGTATCTTTTGTGTGGCCGTCTATGAATGATATAGGAGCAGTGTTTCCAGATATTTAACACAATTTGAGCAAAAACAAATTACATATTTTGAAAAACTTTTGAAGACGTAAAGTTTAAAAAGATTGAGACACACATCTTCAATTTAAATGAGGATTTTTTCTCAATCTTTTAAAATTTTGCATCTTTTATATATTTTTTTAAACTGGTAATTTCAGATTTCAACAGACTAATGGTATTGCAATTGGAGCTAATTTTAGTACCACATTGGCGAACCTTTTTCTGTTGTATTATGAAAGGAAGCTTTCTGTTGGATATCCCTCTTCTGCACCTCTTAGTTGCAGGTACATTGATCTATTATCTGTTAATATTTCTCATTTTTCTGAACTGACTAAAGCATTTATCACTATTCTTTAGCAATGAAAAAACTACTTGAAATAAAAAATAATCCTCGATATTGACATTTATAATAGTTCTTATTGCGATACTGCGTTTTGCGATAAAAGGCGTGAATATGAAACTACGAGTAAAAGTATTTTTTCAAAAGGAAAAAAAAAGAAAACTATTACTCAACTGAGTAATATTTTCAATAAATGCGAAGGTAATAGATACATTTCTTTATTTTCTTTTCTGAATGAAGAGGGAAAATCTCAAAGCGATTATAATAATAGTAAAAAATAAGGTATAAGTGGACTTTACATTGTTGGGCAAAATGCCAAATTCCTTAATACTTTAATGCTTTTAATACCTAAGTAAAAGAGTAATTAATTGTATTTTTTTTGAAAATAAATTAATACGGTTTAAATCTGTTACCTTTGTTGAGTTTTAATGCTGTATTAATTTTTTGTACAGCGAGCATTTCAAAAGAAACAATTTAAATTTTTTATTTTAATCGGTATGAATGATATTTTTCTTTTAAATGAGAGTATAATGTTAAGTAGTTTTTCTTTCTTTGTTTTTGGTTTAATTTTTAGTTTTTTTTATTATTTATTTATTTAATCGTAGTTCAGATTTTTTTCTCGCTGTTATCCGTTTTGATCTGTCTCTTTTTTACGTTTTACTTTCATTTTTATTGGTATTAATGCAGAAACAATGTGTCAGAATGTTACGAATCTTCTCTTAAAATCTTAAGGGTATGATTACAAGGAAAAAAGGGCTTAACATCGTTTTCTTTTTAAGAAATAGTTTTTCCTTTTTGTGCAGACTTTTTTTCCTCATATTTATATACATTTTTTTATTTTTAAAAAAGAACGTATGAATTAAGTAGAAGATTACCAATGTCTCAAAATCGAAGGTCGCGTATGAGAAAGCAGACTTGCTTCACCCTCGTCGAATTTCTTTTTGATATTGAAGAAAAAAAAGAGAGAAAAATCTCTAATTAAGAATGGCAAGTTCTTTCTTAGAATGATTTGAACACGGCATTGAAATCTTTAAAAAAAGAATTACATTTTACACGCTTGGTCTGCTTATAACTATGGTACTTAGATTAGTTTTTCTTTTTTTTGCAATTTACAGATTCTTTTCCAAGAAAGACGATGAATAAAGAAACCGTAGAGATTTTACAAACAAAGGAATACTTAGAAAGTTTAATTTCAGGTTCGTTTATAGATTTGTAGAAGATCATGAGCAGAAAATGTTATATGAAGATCACTTTTAGTTTGTTTACAATTACAGAAGCAATTGCTACTTTTAGCTCAATACATATACATTGCAATCTGTCATTGCTGATACCATTTTAATTTAAAAAAAAACACCTACTTCTATTTTTTGTTGGTGAAAATGCATTTCGGAAGCAGTTGAAACTTATTTTCTCATGTGCGCACATTGATTATCTAAAAGGTTAATGGCATAAAATTGCGCAAAAATGAGACAAAGAGAAGCACAAAAGGAGATTAGCTGTGTATTATTCTTTCTATTTAAAAGGGCAAAAGTATGAACATAATATGCAACGAAATGAAGTTGCTCTAAAATATAAGTAATCGCTTTTCACATATGTCAAAGTTATCTGTTTTGGACACAATGCATCTTATGAAAGATAGATTCTTTCCCCCGCATTATATCTCTCTTTTCTGCGAAACATTAGGAAATAAAATAGTAATAATATAGACCTTTGTATTTTTTAATATATTGCTTCCATAAAGGAAAGAAAAAACTGCAATATTCAAATATTTATACCTCATAAAAAATAAATACATTTGTGCTAACAATAAATACAACGTATAAAAATCTAAAAATGTAAGAGAAAAAGAAGAGTATTTTTTCCAATCATACTAATTTGAGCTTTTCTAACACAGCTGTGGAGATTTTTCTCAAAGTTAATTATTGAAATGGTTTAACAAATTCGTCTCTTCTTAATTTTATTGAGTATATTTCAATCATGTTTAGTTTATTTCTCTTCCTAAAGATGTGTAATAAGTTATTTCACCGTATTGGAAAAATAATCCATTTCTTAATGCATCTCTTTATATGAAAAAAGGAAACGGACATCTCAATTTAATTCACTTCAAAATAAAATAGCAAAACTAATGAAAACATACTAATAAATTATAAATCTAAATGTTGAACAAAGGCCTATACACCAGAAGAAGTTTTTCTAGCAATGTAGTAAATACTCTTTCACGTCGTATATATAAGTATAAACATGTAAGTCCTACGTTACACAGAGCTTTGAAAAAAGTTGACAGTATACTATAATAAATATTCAATTACTGGTTAATGACGCATTTTAAACTCTTACAAGTTAAAACTGTAAAATTACTACAAATAAATAAATAAATAAATAAAATGAAAAGTACAAAACACATGAGCAGTCTTTCATGAAGTAATTATCACTGGCAATGCGCCCCAAAACAACTTTCGCACTTTGCTCTAGCATATACACATAATTGCACAATAGCTCATGCCTCGACAAATTGAATTTCGCGTATTCTGGCAATTTGTCAAAATACCGTAAGTAAATATCGAGATATCGGTACATAAATTCTGCGCTATTGCGTGAGGTATTTTTTCTCTACATAGCAGTGATGGTACAGCATTCTTTGAAGTATCTCAATTTTTTTGCACAGTGATAAATTTATAGTCGTAAACTTGTTACATGTGAAAGTTATGCTTTTTATTGGATTTGTGACATATTTTAACAAAGATTTTACACATTGAGTTAAGCTTCATAGATTTGAGGTAAACTATAGTTTCTATATTACCGATTGAGCAAAAAAAAAATGCTTAAAAGAAAGTTCGCTAGAAGAACACAAAAATTATCCATTGACTGTTGCTCCAGTGAAAATATGCGTGGCATTAGTCAGTTTTCATGCTATTGATTGGACCAGTAAATTGAGCTTTGTGCTAGAACAATCACTTGCTCATGAGTCCTTACATATATTTGACTTTATTTCTGTAAAGAGATCATACATTTTAGGTATACAATGATGTAATTCATTTTAGGTTACATTAAAATAAGATACAAGTCACTTTTGAATAAAAATTTTTGCATAATAAGTTTAAAACGTACGTATCTTATAATGCAAATCGTTATCCTAAAAGTTAAACCTAAGCAGTCTGAATTTCATTCCAATTATTTACAATTCCGATATTTTACAATTAAGTTTTCGTCGCTTGGTTCGAGTGATTTCTCGATGGGAGGTCATGAGCGGCCACTGTGACCTTACATTTTTTTTTTCTTATTTTGTAAATATGGACTGATGATTCGTGAAATTTGTAGGTGGTATTGCAAAATTGCAATTATTATTTTTTTATTTTTTTAATGATGCCAAATGCCTCTTTTTGTCAGATATATGCACATTTATAGAATTAATATCATTCGGTAAAACGTGAGGTTTCATTTGGTAAATTAGGAATTAGGTTCAGGCCCTTGGGCTTCTCATAGAGCATGAGTGGCAGTTTCAGGGTGACGCATGCTGCTACTGCTCTGGGACGGCGCAGTAAACAATGTAAATATCTTACTACAAGCATTTTAGAAGAGAAACGTTAATGACTACATTAACTAAATATAAAATTAATTAATAAAAAAAGCTCCTTAATTACCTGTATTTTAGCATTATAAAGGAATAGACCCCTTATTATACCATAACTTATCCGTTATATGACATTATAATATTCCTGAAACAATATTCAATGCTCGTTATATGCTGATATTTGCGTTTTTGACAATTTTTATTTCAACTTCAAATAAAATTATTACATGAAGATTCCGGGCTGTTGTGCCGTGGTCTGAGTGGAGTTGTCCCAAACGTTTCGGCTGCAGCTGCGGCGGCCATCTTTAGTGGCGAAACTTCAAAACTGCGTATTGAATGGTAGATTTCCTTCCCGTAGAGGGTGGCTAATGTAAGAGTGAAGGCTTTCACTGCCGGTGTCAATATTATTATATGAAGATTCCGGGCTGTTGTGCCGTGGTCTGAATGGAGTTCGCCACTGAAGATGGGACAGCTCCATTCAGACCACGGCACAACAGTCCGGAATCTTCATATAATAATATTGACACCGGCAGTGAAAGCCTTCACTCTTACATCAAATAAAGTTTTTCGCAAGCGTGAAAAAACAACTAGTTATAGTTAAGCTATCATTCTGTTATTTTTTAGTTTTTAACATGAAAAAGTAAAATGAACAAGAAACTATCATTAAGGGACATTAGATAAACCTTCACTCTGAGACTAACGCGCTCTTAAACTAAAAGTAACTTAGCCCGGAAAGAAATATTTCTCACCATAACAAAATTAATACATACGATGTGTTAAAGATTACCTCGGCACGTATAATAAATTTCTCCGTGATTAACCAATCTAAGACGGAAACTTTCATTTCTAATTGCATTACATGTTTTTATATATATCGTTTATTTCTTTTGCAGAATATGTGAGAGAAAACTACTTTATATCTGAATATTTTGCTAAGTTATTTATGATACATATATCAATTTTATGAAATGTAGAGCTAAGATATTAAGTTTGAAACAAAAGAGAAAATTAGCGAAAAAAGTCTAATCGTTTATACGACTCCTATAAAATCATAATTTTATCCAAGAAAATGATCTCCATTGAAAAATATTGCTAAAAGCACAAAATTGACATTAGTTCGACCAATATTCATCGAGATTTGAAACGCAGTTTTGTGTCTCATGCCGCTTTACACTTGTGGTAAAAGGGGGAAAATATAGCTTTTTTGGGGGGAAAATATAGCAGCTAACAAAGGTTTAAAATTATATGTATGCAGAGAGTATATTTTCATATTGTATCAGTTTTCGTTGTATTTTTCAGCATAATCTTCTTTATTCGGCGCTTCAGCCAAACCGTCCATCGTGTTTCGTGACATTTCTAGTTTAAAATTATATGTAAGCGTACAGTGTTTCGTTAAAAACTGTATGAATTTTTGTATGGTGTTTTTCAGATCATAGCTCAACATTTGCATTCAATTTTCAATAGCAATAAAAAGGATAAATTTATATGTATATTTATACTTTTTGCCTTGATGTCATGTCAATCTTCTGAAAAGGCGATATGTTCCAATCTCATCTCCTGCACTGTCCTCTAAATTTTTTAAACTTGAATATTTCCCAGAATTTTGATCACAAATGATTAACATAATTTATGTTGGTACTAGTTTTTAATAGATATTATTTCCCTAGATGCACTGTAGAGGACTTGGGGACCATATACAAGTTAGATTTTGTATTTATTTTCTTTTTGCTTTAAATTTTTAGTACCTTACTTTTCCCTCTTATTTTGATCATTTTTTTAATTGGAAGTATATACCTAGAACGGTTGCAAAAATAGAGGTCTTGCTGGTTAAACGGTGACACACTGTATACATACGTAAACATCACCGAAATTGGTTTTAAAATAAGTGAGAACATTATTTTTCCTCTTGTAATCTGAAATTCCGCATTTGAAATTGGCACCATCCTGCAATCAAAGAGCAGTTTGTTCATGTTGACTATTAAAGAAAAAAAAAGAAAACAGAAACATTCCGTTCCGTACATTCATGAACACATGTTTCATACACTCATTCAATACTTTTCCTTGGGAATTAATGGATGGATCTTTTACCAAAATGGTTATAGCATTTAGTCCATAATTATTTCATTGAACCATTTATCTGCTATTACGGTAACAAATACTGCTTTCTTACTTTTAGATACCGTACTAAAGCATGTAACAAAAGCCTATGAAATTAATACACATTGTCATTCTTTTATTTGTAGATTCTCTACTGTAAAAATACAGGCGTTCTATAACGGATATACTTTAGTTTCCATTGGATCCATTTTATATGTTTATGGATGTGCGTTTGTGTGATACTGTTTGACTGCTACATGCTGCGCTGTTATAAATATTTCGATTATCGTTATTATGATTTAAGTTAATTGCAGTTATAAATTTTTTGTCCAAGCTCTAATTTAGTTTTGAAGAAAACACGTTAAATTTATTTGCGTTCACATGAATTCCTGCCATTTTTTAGTCGGAATGACTTGTTTTCCTGCAAGATAAAGTGTTTGTACTAATAAACTATATGTGTACTTAAAAGAACTCATCTTCGTGCTCAGGATGCATTTTCAAATGAAAAGGTTAGGAATTTTATTTTCTAAAGAATGAATTGTTGTTGTCCTTTAGAATGTCATGAAAGCAAGCAAAAAGTAAAAGCTTTATTCCAAAACGCAAAACAACTCGTAAAACGATCCACCAAGGGATTATCCAAGCTCGGCAACCTTCACTGTGACATGATTCAAATAGTTCCTTGAGTAAACAATCCTTCGATGCTATTAGCAACCATGAGCAAGACATTCTATGCGGTTGGTTGATCACTTTGCGTAACGTTTTGGATCGTTCGCATTTTTCAAGTGCAAGTGCTTTGAATCGTTCAAGGATGGCATATGATCGCCACTGCATTTCCGGATGGTACTGGGATTCGTTGTTTATTAATCTTTCATTTATGATAAGCATTTTTGGCGGGAAGAAAAAAGGATAGCGTTCTGTAAGCTATTTATTTTCGGAAGCTTATGAAAAAAATATTCTCCAATAAATGAACGTAGATATTGTCTTCGTGATTTTTACTCCCGTACTCGAGATTTCTTTCTTCTATGCGAGTGAAGATGTGTGTAAATATAGTCTTAAAATTATACTGGTTTTATTCTGTGCGCGACACATGAAAATGCTGTTTTAAATCATTATTTCCTGATAGGTTATGTTTCATGCAAACAATAACTCCCTCCGCATATCGTTTTGCGAGACAGTGCAATCCATAAGTCAGTTATCTATAATCCAGTAACGTGATAATGGTCGAATAATTGGTAACCAATGACGAAGTGTTTAACGAAGTTAAGGCGTTTCAGTTAATACATATCAAATATTGAAAACCCAAAAAAAGTCTCATCATCGGCACATTAGGTTAGACTGGCATAAAGCGATCCTAAAAGTTTAAAGGAAAATAGGCGTACAATCCTCCTAGCAGTTGTGGCATAGTGGAGGAGTAGGATAGGGGAATTTAAGCTGCTATGAGCGGTACAAGATGTTTACAAAAACATCGTATCGACGTTGCTATTTTCTCTTTATTTTCTTTTTTATTATTTTATTAAAAAAATATGTCAATTTTATGCAGGTATAATAAAATCTTACTATCAACTGTCAAACATATAAAACAAAAGTGCTCCAGACATTTGTAGAATCATTTTGAAAATCTGTTTAATCTTACTTATCCATTATTTCTAAAATACTAGAAACTACACATTCAGAAAAATAGCACGTAAAATGGCTCAAATAGTCCCATTAAACTGCTTAAATGCCGCAGAGAACAGCATTAAAGAATTTAAAAGTGTTCCATTGAGCATGGAAAAAGTGGAACACACATGTAGAAAACGAGATTCTACGGCCTCACAAATATAACCATCTGCCATTAAAATTACTTCTCTTGAAGTCTGCAAAGATGTCTTTTGGATACCGCTTGTTCAGCTGTGTTATGTTCAACATCTGTCCCAGAAACCCTAGCGCTCGGCTCGAGCAGTACCTCAATTTGGAAATGCGTGAAAAAGATATAAAAATAAAATTCTCGGATAAAACATGCACGGTTTCCAATTTTCTTAGAAGAAAATTTTTTAGTGGTGAATGGATACAAAAATAACTACTACATGATTCATGTACTGGCGTTAAATACTTCAGCATTTTAGTAGAATATTTTTTTCTACCGTTTCATTGAACTTATAACTGTTTGTGGGCAAATTGGTCAAATGGGATAATAGTGGCACGTTCAAAAAGTATTATTAGAATTAAGGTTTTAAGTTTTACTAATTTTAATTGATTTATACTCAAATACTATAATGTACGCAAAAAATGCTATTATTACTGGTTAATTTTGTAGTATAAATTATGTTAATTAAAGGTCAGACATTTCTTTTCTGAACTGGTAACTTTTAAGGATGCGCCGTTATTGATTTTAAAGTTTTTTCTCGACCAAGCACCAGTAATGTCAACTAACTGAGCCAGAGTATAATGAGATGTATATGCGGTTATTATAGTTTTTGATTACTTTTTAAATGTGCCACAATCCCCACAAGCGAGTGGTATACTGCCGTGCTAAGAGCAAAAGTGGTATCTGCAGTCGAGCTAAAACTGAGATAAAACTCTTTAAAGTCTTGCGCCACCATGTATTTGATTCAGATGAAACTTTTTCAGAACTTTTTTTAAAAATATTTCCCGTTCTCAAATGAACATATACTTTTTTTATTTCAGTAAAATACGTCACAAAGAGCCACCTGGTGGCGATAATTCAATTATGGTAAAGAGTGCAGATACGACTTTTCTGCTTAGTACGGCAGTATACCCAAGTAGCACACTTCGTTTTTTAAAGGTTGTAAAATGGTTATTAACGTTGTAACAACGGTTTAAAAACGTTTATAAAACGTTTAAAGGTTATTTGTGCTACCTGGGTATGCTATTATAACTTAAATATTTTTTTCATTGATAAAAAATAAAATATTCCATGTAGCATGACTTTCCCCCCTATTATTAACTGTAAAAGAAACAAAATAGTTGTATAGGTACACAATGCTAAACATTAATAAGCAAGTTACGTGTAAGTGTAGTAAATTACTAAACATGTAGTAGGTTGATTCTCCAAAATCCGAACAGTATGATGTCCCCGTAGGACAGCTCAAAAATTATTTGACCTAGAAAGTTTTTTTACTTTTTTAATTGTTAGAAATACTTATTCTGATGTTATTCAATTGATATTAAAGCAAGTTTATATTTATTTTTTTCTACAAAAATTTTTGAATAGCCAAAAAGTCACCATTTTTCCGTGTCCCACCCTGTTTCTAAAATGTAAATAAATTATTTTAAAATTTTACGTCAACATTGCACAAATTTCACTTGTAGTGTTGAATTATGTATAGTTATGAGTGTAATATAGTGTTGTTTTACCTTATTTAAATGATTATATAATTAGGTACATTATTTTGAAGTTTGTCCCCAGATTGCATGTCCCTCTCCTGGCCTACAAATTGGTTCAATTATTAAAGGCAAAAATAAGGAATTTTGAATCTGCAGTACTATAACACTGTTTATTCTCATAACTTCTTTGGACTCATAGAGTATTTTGTCTATAGAATGTGTCTGCTGTTCGTATTATTATTCCTTAGTTCAAAATGAGGTATGTAACATTTTCGATGTCCCTCTCCTGGCTAACATTTCTGTTCTAAATAAAATAAAAAGAATAATTCTGCCTGCAGTGTGTAATTGAGTTAAGAGGATAAAAGAGAAAAATACCATTATTTACCTTCTATATAATTCCGGGTAGAAATATCAGCCTTTTTTTATTAAAATGACCCTCTCCTGGCGCAAAAACAAAAAATGCCACTCTAGCATTACTTTTAAAGCACTGGTAATCTGGCATACCTAAAGTGAGTTCCCTCTATTTTTCTCTTAATAAGCTCCTAACAAAGAGTAAGTATGATTTTTTTTAGATTTTTTTAAGCATTTTAATTTTTATAGAGTTTGTGAGTTGAAAATGCCAGGTTTTTGGAGAATCACCCACTATCGTTATTTATTGTACTGAAAAATGCGAAAAGTTTTATATAAAGGTACACAATTCTAAACATAACTAAGCAAATAGCGAATTTTAAATTTAAATTTAATATTTCTCGCTCTTTCAACCTTTTAACAAGTTTCTATAAATGAATTATAACTTATTTCAAGATGATTATATTAGCAAAAACACTATATGACCGCCTAACATATGCGTTTATTATTATGTCGTGCCTTTTACTAGATAATACATAAATAAGCATTTAAAAAACTATGTATTCATAATAGCATATTCACTAAATAAGCATACTTTCACTTATGTCCTACATTTTGCTTTGAAAACATTATACGGTTAAAATTTATTTGAAAATTTTCATTGCGCTAAAACGTTTAAGTCAAAAATCGAAGAATTGAGCAAGTTCAAAAGAAGCTTGAAACATCTTCTTCTGGACAGAAGAAAACGCTGGAAATAGCTATAGATTAGCAAATGTATGTAGCTCTAAAATATTCAGGGCTCTTAGTCAACCATAGGTAATAAATCACGCAATGCATTTTTTATACTTGCTGTAATTACAATAATTATGTCTCTGCTTTTTTCATCGTTAGGAAATTTCTATGCAGCACGCGAGATGACTACTGCAGCCAATTTGTTGAATGAACGTGGAAGTAGTTTTCTTGGGAAACATAAGCTCGTAATTGTTCTACTGGTAGTGTGAATTATTAGAAAGGTATGGTGGGGAGCTTCGGGGGTAGGGAAAGTTTTAGAATAAAAATTGCGCATTTCATATTCTTAAATTGTATTCTTAAATGATTATTAATGAAGTGAAATTTCCTGTTTGACTGTCATATTTTAGTTGATAAAGTATCCTTTGATTATAATAAGTTTTAATTTTATATTGGGATTGAACACCACGAGAAAACGTTGTTGCTAGGGTTTAAAAAATGGGGAAAAAAAACGAGTAATTTCCGTTTTTACATAAATACTATTGTATTCATTAGTTGTTCATTTAAATCTTTTTCTTATCGCACTGGTTTGTCATTTGCTTTTACATACTAAAAAAAATTAAAGAAAAATTGTTACCTCCTGTGTCTTCTATTCTTATGTTTTATGTGATACCAGAATTGATATATATTCTTTAGGCACAATCTGACATTGTATGCTTTTAACAAGCAAAAAGTTAATAGTAATTCCTAAATTTATTTTGTAAATATTGTCAACTTTCTCCATCTTTCTACGCACGTGCAGTGGCTCAATGCCTGTTACTCACGAAATCAATAGTGCATAACTTCCTTTCATCAGTCTGTTTACAGAAGCAGAATTATTGTTGTTTTCAGCTTATTTCCATCTCTTTTCTCAGTCAAAATAATAACTTTGTTACGAGCTATAATATCCGAGTATGCTCCATTTTTTATTGCTTCATATTAGTTGAAATTAATTTTTTAGAACAAATATTTTTCATTTGTCCCAAAGAGTAAACATGTCTGGCTGTTGATGAACATATCTCGGTTTTTTAACACTTTTTTTTTTTTTGAGCTGATATCAAAACTAAATGTGTAGTAGGGGTGCAACATCGAAGGCAAAACATCGATGTTTTAAGACATCGATGTTGGAAAATAATGACATCGATGGTATTGATACATCGACAAAAAAAAAAAAAAAAAACATCGATGGTTTCCAACATCGATGTTTCAAAACATCGAGCAGTTTTTCTTCAATTTCTGACATATTTTAATGTAGTTATTAATCAGTTACTCCCCATTACAAGCGCCTCTTTATATCACTCAATTAGATACTTCTTTTGTCTCCTGGAAAAACATTAACCGTAAGATAACGATGTCAGTTAAGAAAACTTTTTTCAGCGAGCTATATACTGCAACTGCTGATTAACTGTGTAACTTTTTTTTCGCATATTTTTATAATTTTTTTTTTTTTTTGCTGAAATGTAAAACATCATCGAAAAAAAAAATTAAATGCAAAACAACGATGTTTAAAAGTCATTGACCGTAAATCATCTCTAGTTATTTAAAAAAGCTTTAATTGCAACTAGTGGTTAGAGAAATATGGATCTATTTTATTGCATATTTTTATTATTTTTAGTTGAAATATAAAAAGGACATCGAAAAAAAAAAAAAAAAAAAAAAAAAAACACTGAATGCGAAACAACAACAATTAAAAGGTAAAAAAAAAGTGAAAGCAAATTTGAGATGTTTTAGAAACATCGAAAACAAAACACTGCTAATAATTATACAATTTTTTTCCCAAATGAGGTTAATATTGCAACTTTTGATTGAACATGAAAACTTTTTAATGAGTATGCTTATCGTACATTTTTCTTTGGCTTTCTATGCTGGATTACAAAACATCGACATCGAAAGCATCATCAAACCCAAAACATCGATGTTGGAAAAACATCGACCCTCAAACATTGATGGTAAAAATATCGACGTTCTTCCAAAAACATCGATGTTTCCAAAACATCGATATCGATGTCGCGGCCCTAATGTGTAGTATCCTTATTTGTCTCTTTCTTCTTTTCAGCTAAGTTATAAGAATTATTTTCGGCTAGATGTTAAATAATTACAGTCGTTCAGGGCCTCTTTGCTGCACTTCATATTTTTTACATAATAGCATATTTTGAAACCATAAAGAGCAGAAATATTACTTAAGGCCCGAGCAGCAAGCTGCATAGCTAGACTGCCGTGCTAAGCACAAAAGTCGTATCTGTACTTTTTAACAAAATTGAGTTATCGCCACCAGGTGGCCCTTTGTGACGTATTTTACCAAAATACAAAATTATATAGTCATTTGAGAACGGGAAATATTTTTAAAAGCATTCTGAAAAAGTTTCACCTGAATCAAATACATGGTAGAGCAAAACTTTAATCAGTTATATCTCAGTTTGAGCTCGACTGCAGATACCACTTTTGCGCTTAGCAAGGCAGTAGACTTCTAGCTTTTTTAAATATGCTAAAAAATATGAAGTGACGCATAGTTATCCGAACTGGTTCAAGGATTCCCTAAATGACTGTATCTTTCTAATTAACACAATTCATTCATTTGTGATTTTCTTCTTTTTTATATCATATTTATTTATTGCGAAATGAATGTTATATCATACGGTTATGAGGGAAAAAATAAACTCTCTTAATAAGTCGTCTATTATACACACTAGAAAAAAGAAGTGGCATCCAATATGGATTAAGGTATTTTTATTCAATTTTTTCATTCAACTAGTACAGTGGTTTCAACTGAATCACTTGCTCTCAGTTTAAAAAAATAAAATATATATATATATATATATATATATATATATATATATATATATATATATATATATATATATATATATATATATATATATATATATATATATATATATATATATATATATATATATATATATATATATATATATATATATATATATATATATGTGTGTGTGTGTTATCTGCCCCAAAGGAATTACTTCAATTAATTTAATAGTGCTTTTAAAAAGCAAAGCTAAATTAATGTACATTTACTTTCATATTTGTCCATTAAGAATATTGGAGTTATGTTGACAGAATGCTGAAAATCTATCATCTAATACCATTCGATGCACGTTGTCAGCGTAGTTTTGATTCTCATGCAATCTGTAATTATTATGTAATCTGTCTTATGTGTTTACGGTACCTGAACTAGCGAATGTTACCAATTTTATTTTAATGTCCCATATTCGTGCATCTAATATAAGTTTTGAAAAAAAAAATGTAATTAAACACTTGGATTTAGAGTTAACACTCACATATAGACAAAAATAACATCCTATGCTAGATATTAAATCAACATGTCTACCATTCTTCACCACTTTTACAATACCAATGAAAAAAAAATACAAACCGGTGAAGTTTCATAGCAAACATAGCCGTAGAAATGTTGACAAACGATGTTTTGTTCTCCGTATTCTTTATGTCTGAAATTCTCAAAGTAATCCTTTTCGCTGTCTAGATGTGGCGGTTTCATTTCTTTGACAAGTTAGTGTCTGTGCAGATGTTGAGGGCAGGTTTTTCACAATGGAATATAACCCTCAGCAAATCACCGTAAATATGCGAAGTGTTTCCTGATTCTTAACATTGACTGTTTTGTCGTAAATTAAGCTGGAAAAAGTGTGGTCTTATCCCTTGGCTTTGAACACTTCTGTCATAAGATGCGAAGTACAGGATGTGGCGTGAATGTTATAAAATAAAATTTGAGTTGCTTACTTTTTTAAAACTTGTTTGTCTCTTTTCAATTTATTTAGTTTTCCAGTTTTATAAATAATAAAAAAAAATATCTTTAAATTCACACGAAGGAAAATCTTTTTACTTTTATATCACATTAAATTTTTAAATACACCTATATAATGAGTCCTGTAGCAGAAGAACGAGATATACACTGAAGTGACAAAAGTCATGGGATACCTCTTAATATCGTGTCGGCCCTCCTTTTGCCCGGCGAAGTGCAACAACTCGACGTGGCATGGACTCAACAAGTCGTTGGAAGTCTTCTGCAGGAATATTGAGCCATGCTGTCTCGATAGACGTCCATAATTGTGAAAGCGTTGATGGGGCAGGATTTTGGGCACGAACAGACCTCTCGATGGTGTCCCATAAATGCTCAATGGGATTCATGTCGGGCGATCTAGGTGGCCAAATCATTCGTTGGAATTGTCCAGAATTTTCTTCAAACCAATTGCGAACAGTTGTGGCCCGGTGACATGGCGCATTGTCATCCATAAAAATCCCATCGTTGTTTGGGTACATGAAGTCCATGAATGGCTGCAAGTGATCTCCAAGTAGCTGCACATAAGCATGTCCAGTCAATGTTCGGTCCAGTCGCACTAGAGGACCAAGTCCATGGCATGAAAAAACAGCCCACACCATTACGGAGCCACCACCAGCTTGAACAGTGCCTTGCTGACAGTTTGGGTCCATGGCTTCGCGGGGTCTGCGCCACACTCGAACCCTACCATCGGCTCTTACCAGCTGAAATCGTGACTCATCGGACCAGGCCACGGTTTTCCATTCATCTAGGGACCAACCGATATGCTCACGTGCCCACGAGAGTCGCTGCAAGCGATGTCGTTCTGTCAGTAAAGGCACTCGAGTCGGTCTTCTGCTGGAATAGCCCAAGAAATCCAAATTTCTCCGCACAGTTCTAGCAGACACGTCCATTGTACGTCCCACATTGATTTCTACGGTGATTTGACGCAGTGTTGCTTGTCTGTTAGAATTTACGACTCTTTGCAGACGTCGCCGGTCTCGATCTTTAAGTGCAGGCGGTCGACCACTGCGCTGTCCATGGTGGGATGTTATGCCTGAAATTTCATACTCTCGGCACACTCTTGACACAGTGGATCTGGGAATGTTGAATTCTCTAACGATTTCCGAAATGGCATGACTCATGCGTCTAGCTCCAACTAACATTCCGCGTTCAAAGTCTGTTAATTCACGTCGTGCGGTCATCATCACGTTAAAACCTCTTCACATGAATAACTTGAACAGAAATGAAAGCTCTGTAAAAGCACTGCGCATTTATACCTGTTCTATGCGATGCTACTGCCATCTGAAAATTTGCATATTGCTATCCCATGACTTTTGTCACTTCAGTGTATAGTTTGCTTCGAATTTAAATAATTCATTAGCTTTATGCTTGATAGTGTTAACTCTTAAATCTTCAAAAAAAAAAGTTTTTTGCATCTTCTTTTACATTCATGGATTTTTTAGAAGTTATATCTATCTATTTTTAAATTACTCATTGTAAGATGCGACATAGCCCACAATAACTTCCCTGCGTTTTAGTTTATCTTTCTAAATTTAATTTTTTTAATTGAAATTAATGTAATTTAATTAAGCGTTTTAAATTTTTCTTTTTTATTCTTTGGACTTGCATAAAAATTTTAAAATTTCATTTGTATGTGTTTTATGTGGTAGAGAAATGTGCGTCCACTCGGCTATCTGTCTTAACGCCCCCCCCTCCCCGAATTAGTTTGAAGGGAGCAAGTTCTATGCGGAGGAAAAATGAACGACCAAAAAATATTGGACAGGACACCTTACTTTTGTGCCTAAGTTTTATTTAAAAAATGTTTCATTTTCTGTTGACCAGTTTAAAACTCGATAAACTCTACTGGGTAGTTTGAATCCTATATAAAGTCTTAATGTAATAGACGCATTTGTTTCATACATGATCAGAAATCACAATTAACATAAAAACTATATACATCAAACGATTTTTTTCTCTAGAATCAGGGTGTTTTGAAAATTTTCAACTCTAGTGCTTACGGAAAGTGAACCTCCCTTTTTAGATTTGTGCGGCTATTTTTGAAAAATTGACAATTTTTTCATTTTCTTCAATAATTCATTGCACAAGTTATTTCATGAGCACAAACTGAGGTTGGGGTAACTCTAGCTACGTAGTAAATAAATTAAGGAGGCGGAGTAAAATAAAAATTTTAGCTTAAACGCAAAAAAGGGGGGAAAGAAAAGTTATTTCGAAAAACCTGAAGAACTTAGCAATACTATTTATTTTGTTACAATACCTTTAATGAGAAGCCTATTAATGCTATAAATTATACTTATGGGCAGGGCTAAGTTTCTACCAAAAATCTTAGCATTTGCATAAAATTGAAAAGAAGTGCTCCTATGCAAATTAAGCCCTGCTTATGACTCTTGTTCTCTAGTTGTTTCAACCCTTATCAAATAGGATATTTAAAAATATTTTTTTTTTCTTAAAACTTTTTGGAATATTAAGAAGTAATTTAGTGAAATCGATAAAGAGCTGTAATGCAACTAATAAGTACAAAAGTGCTTTATTCATATTTTTGAAACCAAATATATTAGTTACTAATGAGCTATTTTTTCCCACTGTTTATTCAAATAAATTTCCCCCTTGCGTTTTTATTTGCACTGTTGAATTGAATGGGTGAATTTCTTTTTCCGCTAGGAATTTCAGTTTGATTTTTCGGCTTATCTCTGTTGACTGCTGAAACCAAACGAATGAACAGTTTCAACCAAATGTATCGGTTTCCAATAAGATGCATAAAAGAAATCTTGATTAGATTTCGGGCCGGAAAGAGAGGAAAAAATATTTGTCAGTTTTTTCCTCAGCTTTCTCACAACAGGTTTGACGAAAAGTTACATAAAGTCATTGGATTTTCTTTTAAAGCAAGAGTCATGTTTCTGCTTTAGTTCAAACAAATATGAAAAATTTCCGCTGCTTCAGTTCTTTGCTACTATCAACAGTTATGTCTTTTATTTGTTGATTAATTGTATTTTTTGTCATAGCTAAGACGGCTATTATGTAAAAGCAGTTAGGGTGTATTTTTTGCTCCTATTACTGTAATTTTACAATGTACCCGATTACTGAATGCATATTTCTAAGTACAGACTGCAAAAGGAATGTTTTTGAACATTTCAAAGTGCACTGGATTGAAAAGGAGACTTTTTTGGGGTTGCGTCCCTTTCTGGATCATTTTGAAGTAAAACTATGAGTGTAAATCTGTCGACCACTTAAACGAAAAATGATTGTAAACTTAAGAAGACTAACGAGAGATCCCAAGTAGCACACTTCGTTTTTTGAAGGTTGTAAAATGGTTATAACGTTGCAACAACCGCTTAAAAACGTTTATAAAACGTTTAAAAGTTATTTGTGCTACCTGGGACGGCTGTGAGTATTCACGTTCTCTCTCACGTTACAAACCAGAGCTGCGGTGTCAGTGCAGGAGCACTCCGAACTTAAATTTTTGGGAGGGGGAAAATTCTCAATTTGGCCGAATGAACATAAATTTTACCGAATGATAAAATACGACCAGGAACACAATCCTAATTCTAATGAGAAAATATATGTCTGGGGTGAAAAATCAGAAAGGAAAAGAAAATAAAGGATAAACAAAAAAAAAAAAAAAAAACGCAATTGTGTTCTAATATTTTCCATTTTGCTGAATCATCACACAATGTGCCGAATAATTAATATTTTCGGAGGTCATAGTGTCCTCCCTTGATCTCCCATCCGGACGCATCCGAGTCAGAATAGAAGGCTTTAAAAATCTTAGCGTCGGATTATGTCCTTTTTTCTCAGTCTGCATATCTGCTATGACTACGGCATCAGAGTCGGGATCTTACTGATATTGAGGTAAGAGTCGGAGTCGAAGACACTGAAATTCGGAGTCTATTATTTTCTCTTTGGCCCGCAGCCCTGGTTTAAACATAGATGCGAGCGTACTTTCATAATTATTTCAACGTTTAGGTCTGAACGTAATCCTTCACGACCAATTCAGAGAAGAGCGGTTGTTGAACAGAAACAACTTGTGCACTTGACCGTGATTGTTTTAAAGAAGATCATTTTTCTTCATCTTAATATTCCGGTCAAGATCCTTTCGCTTTGGACAGCCAGATAACACGTGCATGAGAATATTATGCTTTTGCATTTTAATGCACATTTCTAGAACTCATAATACTATTAACAAATACCTAGCCTGTTATTTCATCCCTTTTAATCCATTTAGGCTCGCATAATAAATGCCTCTAATATTGTAAGACACTACGTAATTATGCTAAATAACTAGTTATTTAGCTGTAAAAGCATTTGCTTCAATACAAATTTATACTTGAACTGCTAAGGCGCATATAACTAGGTTTATTGTTCCCCTGGATAGCAAATTGGTTCAGTCTGAATGCTGCATTGTACTTGACAGATATCCGAAACATAATTTGGGTAATTGTAACTTAAGACTTTAAAACTGTTTAGCATCAGTAGGCAGAAGATTCCGCAGACGAGTTACTTTGTAGGATATTGTAAATGGTTTGTTCATTCAACTGAAACAACTGAGACAATGGATTTTGGCAGATGTTAATCGTCAGGGGGAGCTCAAGATATTCTGAGCTATTCAAATGTACATAAACTTTGAAAAAATTATTTAAGTTAAAAATTGTGTATTTGCTTTTTACACAATACTTTGCCTTTTGATAATTGTAAGTTAATTTATGAAAGCATGGGTTTAGGTATATAGAGTTGTCGCTAAATTTAAATTAAATGATAAAATATATTTTGCTGAAATATAATTTTAAGTGTGAAGGGGGGAGCGATCATTTACTTCTGAAAATTTTCTTTCATAATTTAGGGACAAATGTTCCTGAGATAAAATATCATATGCTTTTGAAAAGTTACTTTGTTGAGTGTCTACAAAAGGCTTAAGATAAAGCAGTAACAAGTATATTACCAGCTGTAAAAATTAAGATTTATCTTTTTTTGCAATTATTTATCAATATATGTATACATAGACTTTAAATAATGTAAGCAAGTCAAATATTTTGAGAATACATACTTTGAATCATTTTTTACTATTTTTTTACACCCTTTGCTTTTAAAACTCAAAGCTTTCATTATCTCGAATTATAATGGTAATAGTAGTTTTGTACATTTCCGCCAATAAAAAGGAAATTCAAAATAACTGAACACATGTGTTTTTACTGCCAAATAAAACGAAAGTGAAAGTAATTTAACTCTTAATGCTTCAATGTTTCAATATAATTTGTACATGAACGGAAGATACCTTCTTACGTTGTGTGTATATATATATATATATATATATATATATATATATATATATATATATATATATATATATATATATATATATATACAGGGTGTCCCGAAAATACCTTCTTTGCATGATTATAACACGAACACTTATTGTGATACGGAAATGTATAAGACATAAAAATAAAGTAAACCAACTATTCATACATTTAATGACAGTATTCAAATTGCTCGCCAATGTGGATCAGGCACAGATGATAACTCTGCGTAATGGAATCCAAAGCACTTCCAGTCATTTCGATTAATTTGTAGGCGCATTTCTTCCCAACACATTGACTGAATTAAATTTTGTGTTGCAAGAGCATTGTACTTAAAATTCTCCCACAAAAGAAAAAAAAATCAGAGTCAAATCTAGCGAATGTAGGGTATATATGGGAAATGCTCGTCCTATGCAGATTTTGCATGGTTCCACTCGCTAAATTGAGTTCTCTGGTTATGCTCATCTTCATTAAACGTGTGCACAAATCTAGGAATAAAACTTTTAAATAGGGTTCGGTACAAAATGCGACATATTCTCAACTGTCTGACGAGTCGCTGGGCAACGTGTGTTTTAGAAGATTAGAGGAGCATTTCAATGCATTCTCTGTTTGGTATGAAGCTGTGAGAAACTGTAGTCATTGGCAATGGTTTTCATCTACATTATTAAGTCCCTCCATCCCGGAATCCTTCCCCAAACTTCTTCATCAAATGAATAACTGTCAGTTTTGGTTTTGGTCGTGCTGAAACTCTTTTCTCACCTACCATTTTACTAATATAATGTTCTCAATTTTTAGTCGCACTTCAGGGTAAATTTTCAATATTAAATTTTTCCGTCAGACTTCAAGAATTATTTTGAGCCATTACACTTGAAAATAGGAGAAAAATTGTGGCCGTTATAAAACTTTCAAGATAGATTTCATTTTTGAAACGCCCTGTATTGGCAGTTTATAATTTAAAGTGAGAAGCAGTCATTATATGTGAAATGCCTTTTTGCTTCTATGTTTTAAATGTAGTCAGAATACTCTCATTATATCTAGTGTAAGAAGTTCCTTTTAGTTATTAATAAGTAGGCTAACAAGTTAGGTGGATTCTTCATTGAAGAGCAACATCTTATTATAGTGATTCTCTCCCTCTGAGTTATAAGAGATTAGATATTCTTTTCAATTATTCTTTTCATTCACGAAATCAATTTCAATAGCATTTATTTAAGAATAACTGCCGTGAGTATTTTCGTTAAACATGAGGTTTTACTTTCCACTCAAAGTAATTGCACGTTTCTTTGAACAATGGTAGGAATTTTTTCTAACGAAGTCACGATGAGGGAAGGTTAGTTTAATAGGTATCAATTAACTACTGATGTGACTTTTTCTTTCAAATCGAGTATGTCTTTTGAACTCTTAGAGATACCACTATCATTTGATCAGAAAACTCTTTCATCAGATGAATAGTTATTTAACTCTACTGAAACTTTAGCATTTAGTTGTTTTTTAACGCACTTAATACAACGGCAATATATTTTGTGTGTGAAATTTCAATTTTCTAATAAGAAATGAAGAATAATGAATAGCTAAAAAGTATTTAACGCGTAATATTCACGTGTTTGGGAAAAATTTACCTACATGGATGGCGTGTGAGGGAGGGGGTTGATTAGTATTGAAAACAATATCCGAAGAAATAAATACAGAAGGCAAAATAGGGAAAACATAGTGTATTTTGTGGAATATGCATTCATTTGATAGGTTTTTTAAACTTTGATTTTCAGCTTGATGTAAAACCATGCATAATTATTTGATTCCCTTTCTTCTGATATTGTAGTAATTTGATTTCAAACATGGGAAATAAAATTTATATTTAAAAAAAATCAACTTTCAAAACAGAATTTCAATTATTAAAATAGATGTTGTAAGGATACTACTACACAATTATAGTAGTATCTACATTTAATATAAGTAACGCAACTGTTTAAAGAAATAATTTTACATTGTTGAAAATAAAACCACCTTTTTTTTTCGTTTCACATAAATACGTAGTTGCATTATTTTTTAAATGAAAATATAATATGGTTCAGAAATTAATGGTCTAAGCATCGAGTTTCAAGTAAATATGAAAGTAAAAATTAAATTTGTAAATCTTTAATAAAATAACAGAAGAATAAAAATAATAACTAGATGAACCAGTGAATTAATACATAAAGGAATGTACATTAATGAATGAATGAATACATAAGTGATTTAATAAATATTTTAATAAGTAAACGCAATGCAGTATTCCGTCTTGCCTCAAGTGCCCTTGACAAATTGTATTCAGCATTGAAGAGAAAATTATGCCTATTAATAAGTAAATTAGCACTGCCCTGGAAATTAACAGATTTTAATTAATGATAGTTAAAAAAATTATTTTTGATACATCACAAAATCTTACGGTTTGTGTATCAAATTTTGACTGTGACTTATATTGTTGCATGCCTTGATCTTTAGAGTTGTCTATTTTTTGAATGGAATTAACTACTTGGTTAAAAGCATAGTTAAAATAGTTTTAGAAATCTGGCGCTGCAAAATGTAAAAATATTTTACGATTTCACTTGCTGAGGCAAGTGAAATCGTAAAATATTTTCATTTATCAACTATTTTGGAATTTTGTAAATAATGCCACTTGTATCTTTTCTGCAAGAAAATGTATAATATTCATTTTCGGCTCATAGTTCTGAATACGTGTTGGTTCCTGCTCTTATTCAAAAGCTATCTTTTATTCAATCTAAGAGTTAAGGAAAACTTTTCGATTGTTTCCTGGCATCTAAATGCCGTGACAAGTTTCTCTTCGAGTTAATTCAATCGACGTCCAGCCGTCAAGTTCATTATGTTGCCTTTCTACCACTTTAGTGAAACTTGGAGACAAGTTCAAAATCGATTAAACTTTTTTTCGGCTTTCATTTCAAGGAAAATGAGAAAGTGAAATCGAGTTTTCTATTTACACATTTTTTACGCTGTGTAAAGGATCAGATCTTTTTTGGAGTAGAATCTGTTTTCGTATTGAGGAAATTCGCTAGAAGGGGAATTTCACTGCACTTGAATCCAAAGGAATCTAAGTGTTTTCTAAACTTATCAGGTTGTTTATTTGCTACTTTATGTATTGTGTAGTTTCAGTTTGTCGCATTTAAATTATTTTCTGCTTTTTGTAAAGCATGATAATCCTTTTTATAGAGAATGCGTTATTGATTAAACAAGTTCTTAAATAGATGTAAAATTTTATTAGATTAAGATAAGACATTTTTTTAAACTCTGTTTGAACAACGCCACTTATTTAGTTTATAGATAGTTTTGTTTATAATTACGATATTTGCGCGTTCCCCTTTAGCTTCAAAGTAAATAAACCTTTGAAGAACAAATGGCAGAGCTTAATTAAACAATACGAAATTCAGTCCTGTTTAAAGCTTTTAAGCACGGTGGCGTCATTTCAGGCCATTTGTTGTATTTGTTGTTGTCCATTTGTTGGTTCTAGAAGTAATTGCTGCAGTATTCGTGAAGATTAGCGTTTGAGGGTGGTATAAACAAAATACCTTTTACGAATCGCCACTATAAAAAATTATGTGAGGAAATGTCTGCTGACCTAAAGGGGCCCTTGAACCCCCCTTAAAGAGTTTACCACCTGTTTTGGAAGAAAAAAAAAAGGAAAGCATTTCCTTCCCCTTCAGTCTCATATCCATACTGTGGAAGTGGACATGGCTGGTGATGATGTCTCTCTATGTTGAAGTCAGCTATCTTCTATCCATTGATCTGAACTAGATGCGCCGATGTGCTGAATTCCGTGCGTTTGAAAGGGCAATCAATTCAACAGTCTACTTTCATGTATAGTAATTTCTTTTTGTTTTTTACACAATAGGATTTATTGCACTTTACACATTTTTTTGCTTTAGAGATTTATCTTTCTGAGTTTATCTGAATTACTTTTTTTCTTCCCTAAAGATCTAATGTTTTTGTACCACTGTATTTGCTATAATGTATCATAAAAATATATTAAAGAAATTTAAGAACTTACTAAAGAATTTACCACTAATAAGTATGAAAAAAGTTCATTTCTCTCTTTCATTTAGAACGGAACATTGCTAGTCTTCAACGGATACCCCTTGATAAAAAAGAAAAAAATTTGCCCAAAGTGTCTAAAAGCTGCATTTTTACTAAAAAGCATTTAAATGAATGAATGAATTGTGTACATATTGATTTTGAACAAATGGATAACTATCAGTTTTTAACACTTAGAGCAAGTAGCTTTTTTCGGAGAATTTATTCTTATGTCAAGAGATTAATTAGAAAAGCAATTTGCAGCTGTGAATTAGATCCATTTAATTATTTTTAAATGAAAGATGAATTTTTGCTTAAAAGTGAACTTCATCCTGTCAAGCAGGACAGAGAGTTTTTAAAGTAGAAATAACTTTTAAGATATAGCTGCGTGGTTTTAGCATGTCTTGACGCTTTTTACCCTAACGTATGCGATTTTCTTCATGGAGATTTGTTTAGCATACTGTCAGATTTTGAAGCACTTAAGATAAAGCTTTTAAAGAGGATTTTTATTTATTTTCTTTTTTCCATATTACTCATTCTTTAGATGTGAAAGTGCTTACGTCAAGTGTTTGTCGAATAATCGATGTTTCCGCTTATATCCCGTTTTCTTTTGAGAACCACTTTACTGGTCAATGCTTTTCCGGCGTTTTATGTGTTTTTAGAAATTTCTTTTAGCGCTATTATGTTAACGAGTTTTGTTTTGAAAGGGACGTTTCGAAAGAACAGTTGGCTGATGTTTGGTTCAGAATACAAGCATTTCGTGGGCCGATGTCCGATTTAAGTGATGCTATTACATCTTGAAAAAAAGCAATGTACTAATATTTGGTTTTGAAATTGTTTATAGCTTCATTCCGACTGTAGTGATGAAGAAAAACGTATTACAATATTTGGTTCAATTTTTTTTCTTAAAATACACTTAGTTTTTAGATTGTTACTAAATACAAGTTCCGATTTGAGATGCTTTGGTGATGTGTGAAATAATGATTTTTTAAAAATACTGTGTATACATTTATCAACGACGAAAATGAAAAGGAAAATTTATTCATACATGCAAAAAACATCGATATCAAGTTTTATTCATGAACGACAGCTTTTGTAAACTTGAAAGTAATATATAAAAATAAGTGAACTTGAAAACATCTTTTCAACGTTTTTTTTTATAAACATTCTTGAAATCCAAATAATGCGAAATAATAATTTTGAAATTTATGTATGAAATTTCTCAACATATATTTTAAGGAAAAACACAATTACTATTGTGAGAAAAGAAAAAGAATAACAGAAATTGAAGGAATATTGTGAAACCCATACCAAAAAGAGGGATAGAGTTATTATTCGAAAGTTTTGACTCTCTGCAGTAGCTGGAATATAGGCAGGAAAGACAGTTTCACACACACTGTCAATCAGCAATTGTACCAATGATTTAAAAGTGGTGTCCTACGGAAACTTTGGCAAATACATCTAATATCGCCAAGCTGAAACCGGATTTTGAATCTAATTTTTGGTGTCAAATATAAAGAGATGACGTCAAATGATCCCGAAATTTGTTCCCTTGCGCCTCTACGATTATCTGATGACCATTCTGTGTTTCCTAATAATTAGAAACAAAAACCTTTGATCTGTTTTTTCATGTTATCTGCAGCATTAGGAACACTTTGGAGGTGCTGGGCCAAGGGGTTTGCTCGACCCTTGGTCTGGTTCAAAAAGAACAGAGTGCTCTTCAGGGTCCTATCCCGGTTAAACCACGAGTTGTGGTAGGTACGGAGAAATCTGGAGTGTGTGAAATGAAGCATAAGGAACATTCATAAAATAACATGATTTTAAATTGTGAAACCATAGTAACATTTTTAAAAAATGTCTCCTAAAATTCATTTTTATTTCCCTTTTTTTTTATCCTTTTTGGGAATTGTACAATTCATTTTTACATGCATCTAATCTAGTGCATATTACTCCTGATTTTTATATCTATTTTGGCTTTCTAATTCTAAGTTTAAATGTGTTACAAAACCTCAGCTAAGAAACGCCATAATAAATTAAGCAAATTGTAATGAAATAATTATTTAAATTAATATAGTAAAAATTGATTTAAGAAACTAGCTGTAAAATAATGTCACAGTTATTATTTTAACTGTGCCATGAAAGCTGAATAAATTCCATGAAGTGGCAGATTTAAGAAACATATTGAAAAATTCGAAATATATGGCAATTTCAAGCAATTTACCAATGCAATTTTTCTAAAATGTCACTCCTGAAATAATTATGTTTTGTGTGTTACAATTCCGTTTAAAAATATACCTTAAAAATTCATCCGCGCATTTTTTTCATAAATCTTTGACATACTTGTGTACTGTGCTGAATGGGTATAAATTTAGTTTTAGGATTTATGAAAGCAAATTCTGTAAGTTTCGTATTTATGAAATTATTTCCCACTGGCTTTTGTAGTTCTGCAAAATTATTGCGTTGTTTCAAATGCTGTAATGAGAGAGTGTTTACAACAGGTATTTCTTTACTGAGTGCATCATTTTATATGCATGTCACAGTATCATTCTTATTACTATTTAAATTCATTATTTTATTTAGTAGTTGTCAAATTACGATTCTGAAAAAACATATGGCGATATATTTTCATTCGTATTGCTCAATGTTTCGAAAGTAAATCCTAACTATAGATTACATTTCTACGGGAAGGAAATGCAAATGGGCAAAAAAATTCAACAGAAAATGTACCCAAGAGTATTTTTCCAGTATTTTCAAATCCATTTTAGGAGTAATTTATTCGTACCATGCCCTATTTTATACAGAAACATTAAACGAAAATTAAGTCTATTTGGAATTGGAAACAATCAATTTTTGTTTAACATGCCTGGGTTCCTGGGGAAAGAGCAAATATAGGAATAAATAAGACTGCAAGAGGGAATGCCAAAAAGGGGAATTGATTAAAGCTTAGCCAAGCCTCATTGATATTTATTCTGTATACAATTCAGTTTCAATCAAAGTTGCTCGCAGCAAAACTATGTACATATCTCATATTGACACTAAAAAATATTTTAAGGCTAATGTATCGAATATTTGTCATTTTAAATTGAATTGAAATTCACTTCATGTTTCGAAAATGTATTATTTACCAAAAATAAATCGGAAAATTTTGAGAAAAAATGTTTCAGGATGTAAGTTTTTTCTTTCCTTTATCAAATATTTACGAAAGTACTTCAAAAGTTTATATGTTATATCCTCGCTGTTTTTCCTAGATTCAGTTGAGATGTTTTCCCAGCCTCAGTCGTAATTCGTTTCTAGTTTTATAATCCTGGTAGTGTACTTAAACTTGTCAAGAACAGAATCTCCCTGCATCAGAGAAATCCACACTTGATCTCCTAAGCAATATATCTATATTTTATGTTTCTCTCTTGTTTTTCATCTTGCTCACTTCAAAGCGTTTTAATCTTTTTCTCTTTAATTCTTCTTTAATAACCAGTTTTTAAGTCCCCTTAAAGGACTTTTTTCCTAAAAAATGTGAGAACAAAAAATAATTTCAACTCTTGATCATTCTTTTCTCTCTTATTTTTGTCATTGACTGCACGAGACATAAGATATTTAAAAAGTAATTATTTTCTGTCATCTTAGATACATTTTATAATGTACATTCTGCAGTTTTAACCACTAACGATTGCATGCATAGATTTGAAAAAGAAAATAAATCTTACGTGGACAGACATTTAATTAAAAAATATATATATGATTTCTTCTGTTTTCTTTTTATTTTTTTATTGCAGAAGAAATAAAAAAGAAGAAATGAATCATTTTTAACTGTTTTAAATCTTAATTAAATTTTTAACATACTTTATTCAAAGATAATTGCGTGAAAGGTAACTAATCTTAACAAGTGCTGGATGTATGAAACATGGTTTTTTAATCCGACATTGAAACTAGATATTCAGTCGACAAACATGCCAATTTAATTTTCTCTAAGCAGCAAGAGTTTTAAATCATAGCTCTTTTCTTGAAAGATGTACATTTCTTCATCGACTTCAGTAAAAGAATTATCGATGTGGAAATCAAAATAATTAATTGTAGATTTCTGTTGAAATGAAGTAACAAAGTATTCTGAGCAAACTATTTTCAACTTTAAATACATGTAATTATGCTTTTAAACTGATTTTTAGTTATTTATTATTTTTTTTAAACTGCAGACACTATTGCTGGAATAAATAAAGCAATAACATACATATGGTAAAGATAATCAATACTTTTGTGCGAAAAACAGTGAAGTTTTAATCCAACGTTAATAAAGCACACATACGCAGGAATACTGCAGACACGTGTTTCGGCGTTACAAGGAACGCCTTTTTCAATGAAAATATTTTTTCCCGCTTTTGTCGGATGTCTGTGCATCCATAAGCTCACATTTTTTTTGAATTGAAAAAGGCGTTCTTTGTAACGCCGAAACACGTGGTTGCAGTATCCCTGCGTATTTGTGCTTTATTAACGTTGGATTAAAACTTCACTAGTACATATGGTACTTCGAAATGTAAGAAAGTCTAAAAGTACTTGGATGCGTAGCACAGAAGTGGCAATTTTAAAATACCGTAAGAGCGTTAAGGTTGGTTTTTCATATATGATTAACTTGCAAATAGCAATGATAATTATTAGGTACAAAAAAAGATTCTACTAGAGAAAGGCTTACCAAAATTCAGACAATTCTAAATGCATAATTATATAAATATTTTTTAAATGTATTTAGTTATTTATTATTTTTCCCGGATAGGGAAATAGTAAACACGGCTCACAAATAAAGTGTAGTTCTCTTTAAATAAAAAAAAAATAAATATATAAAAAATACCTCGTTGATTGAATATATGAAAGTAGTAAAGGATAAAACATATTATTTCAGAAATTCACACAATATTTCTCTGTAACTGTCAATATGAATCCAGTGTAGATTACAGGATTACCATTTAAGCAAGTTTAGTAAAATTAGAAACAATGCCAACTACTTTAAGTCTATTTGGAACATGAAAGTACTCACGTAGTAGGGTTTCTAACGCTGCACTTAAACATTTTTTTTTAAATCTTAGTAAGCATAACAGTCCACGATTCAGCACATTTTCCCCTAATTCTGCACTGAATCCACTTTTACTATACTTTTCCCAAGAAAAAGTACTACAGGACCAGTGGCGCACCCACGGGTGGAGCTAAGGGGCTTCAGCCCCTCCCAGAAGCATCTGAAGGACCTCACCTGATAAAAACAAACTGCTTAAAGTTGCGCCTTTTTGAAATTTTCTGAGAAATAGCAACACAATTCCCTTCTTAATTTTAATAAATATAACTTTAATTATTTTTTCTTTAAGACTTCAAATTCAAAAAACTTCTGAAGGTGGCCACTTAGCCCCTCCCAGGAAACAATTTTGGATGCGCCACTGGACAGGACTTAAAAGTTCTGAAAGCAATAAGCGGGAAAGTAGTTAAAAAAGATTGAGCTTACTGATGGGTGATTGTTGGTTGTGTTAAACTTTCGTATTAGTAGTAGTTCTCTTCACGTTTAAAACACAGTATTCACCGCAAAGCCACTGCTTATTCTTGACCTCATTTTCATCGCTTGTTAAAAAATGAAAATGTTGAATGCAAGTATTTTATTGTAATTTTTGAAAAATGCTTCATTTTTAGTCATGAAATAACTTTTGGTGGTGTATGAATGGTATCGCACTTTTTGTCGATGAATTTAATTCTCCTCCCCCTGTGACACAAAATCCCACTTCACTGTACCATCCGCCTCCTCCTGTTGTCAAATGTCACGCTGTTTTTTATATAAGCAAAGCATATTGTTATTTAAAAAAATACTCGTGATTTTACAGTTTACCCCGTTTTTCCTCTAGTCACAATTTCATAACTCCCCCCCCGCTAAAGTGTTGCATCATTTGTGGACGGCCCTCAATGTTAGCTTAGAAACTGTTTTCACTCTGTTTCATTAGTTTGTTCTTTTTTCCTAATGATTAAATAATGTATGCAAAATTTTGCAAATTTTAAGTTCTTGACTCATATACATCTATTTAGCAGTACTTCTTGCTGCACTATAGATGATTTTAATGATTCAACAGACATTCAAAGAAATAGTTACATGGAGACGCTTTTACGTATATTTATATCGGTTAATGAGCTAATATTTAGAAAAGTGCCAATTTGAGTCCCAAGTGAATTTTCACTAGTATTTCAATAACTAGTTAAAAAAAACATTTTCCCCAGAAAGAAGATAAGTTTTGCTTTCATTTCATCTAATAACATCAGAAAAAAAATCTTTTTTTCTTCAGAAAATATTGTTTTTATACATCAAAAATCAGATCGGTAACGTGTCCCAAGTAACAAAGCTCAGCATTCAAACAGGTCATGCGCACTTTCTAACTTTCCAAAAAAAAACGCACTTGCACAAGAAACGATTCTATTTTTACCCCTTTGTTAATATTTTACTTCATTTTTGTTTTAATCGATTCCTGATTTTCTAGCCGATGCGAAATAAGTGTGTCCCAAGTTCCGCCGTCAGAGTGGTAACAATAACTTCCGATCTATGTTTAGGCTCCCAAAATCATTTCCTGCACCTATACCACGTGATACTGAGTACCTGGTGGGATGTTTTATCGAATCGTAATTAAAAATTTGCATTTCTGCATCTAAAATTGTGGGTAAGATTTTTTAAAGTGATTTTTTAAAATGTGTGTCATTTGAGTCATCAGATCGGTAACACGCTCTAAAATGCGCAGTTTTTGTTATTTTAAAAATTATTTTATATATAAGTATAGTTCTTTATTACAAGTGAAAAAATCACGTGTTTGATTTTAGTTTAGTGCGATCGACTCGGAAATAAAAAAAAAACTTTGTCAGTTTGTCAGATCGGTAACAGTCAGAGCGGTAACATTGAAAAACAGCGAATATGTTACAGAACTAACTCACACGTTTCAGAATTATAAAAAGCAAAAATCATAGGTTTTAGCCATGTATATTGAATATTTTTGTTCTTAAAAAATGAAAAGCAATGAGTTTTAGTACAATTGCTTCCTTTGTGGTTTGTATGACCTAACACTAGAAGTTAGGAAAATAAGAAAAATTGACACTGCAGAAATTAAGTTAATTAATTATTATTTTATTTATTTATTTTTATCTATTTATTTATTTTATTTATTTATTTATTTTTTGGTGCTTCAATTTCTCATAACTTCGCTAAATAACTAGATAATAGCTAGCATGCTAAATTTGAATTTCTGATCAAGAAATTAAATTTCCTGCAACTAATTAAGGAAAAGCAAGCAGCAGAGTTGTGTGTTGAAAAAGTTGAAGTTGTGTGTTGTTTTAAAACAAAACAAATGTTTTATTAGCTTGGATTTGGTAATCTCATAATTTATTTTATCTAAAAATCTTATCGCTCATTTTTATTTCCAAGAAATGCTTTTTTATAATGAAATTTGATTTTTTTGCCTAATATATATATTTTAATATAATTATCTTAATTCTATGTTAAAAATGCATGGAAATATCATATTTAGAGATGTTAACGAAGACTGAAAGCATAAACTCAAATATGTAACTCATATTAACATCAGATCTGTAACATTCATCAGATCTGTAACGGCTTGAAAGTGAGTAATCTAAGGAGGGGGTAAATAACTTCCTTGACCTCCCCCCTTTTATTTTCTTGCATTTAGACCCAATTTAGACTTAAAATCCAATATTAGTTTTTTTTCTGCAAAAACATTTTTTTTTTCAGAAAACTCCAACTTCAAATTGGCACTTTTCTAAATATTGGCTCTAATATTTTTTTATGTTTGAAATTAATAAAATACATTAAAATATTTACATTTATATTATTTCTCCGCTAACTTTTGTGTGTGTGTTTCGCAAATGAAATGAAGATTAGCCCTTAAAAACTTCTTTCAATATCGAAATGTAAATTATGGTAATGAGTTATCTGCAAGTAATTATTAGTCATTCTTTATGGTTCTAAAAATCATTTATCTTGATTATTACGAATCACAGCTGAGATAGAAAATATTGAGCTTTGCCAATACGTCAGTGAGTGCCCTTTTTCAGAATAAGTTGAATCAATTTTTTTTTTGTACGTAACTGATTTACATCTTATATTAGCATAACTTGCTGCAGGAAATGAGTCTATCGTAATTTTTAAAAAACTAAAACTTATTTTATTTTTACCTACGAACAACCACTTCCCTGACTTTTTTTTATTGACGAAACGATTTATACTTAGTAACAAATAAATCATTTATGTTATTTAGTTTTCGGTATTTAAATATACCGAACATGTAATTACTGTGCCATTTTTTTTTTCAACTTGACAATGCGAGTTCGAATGTCATATTTCAAAAATAAGCCCTTTTTATTTTCGTTATATGATGACATTTTTTTAAAAATTACATAAAAAATTTACTGCTCTCAATGGGTTTAATAATATTTAAATTTACTTCTCTCAATGGATGCGTTTCAATAATATTTGAAGTTTTAAGGCTTCTACATTGAAGAAT
The DNA here is from genome assembly GCA_038373865.1 of Uloborus plumipes. Taxonomy (NCBI): domain Eukaryota; kingdom Metazoa; phylum Arthropoda; class Arachnida; order Araneae; family Uloboridae; genus Uloborus; species Uloborus plumipes. Next base: position 14,086 of record JAXGGA010002122.1, on the reverse strand, counting down.
CATCCGTGAACTGCCTCACTATCCACCTCAACTTCACATTTCGTGTAAAATGCAATCATGGATAAAGGGCGCGAAGAATGTTGAGCACACTTTTATGGTGCCTGCGCCTGATGTGCTCTTTTATTACCATCTACGTGGCTAGAGTGCTGTGTAGGTAAAGTGCAGGTAAGGCTCAGCATTAATTTTACTTCAAAAAAAGTTGTACGGAAAAATGATTTTCTTTCTCCAAGAAAAAATATCCTAGCTTTTATGTAACTCAAATTTCTTGAGCAGTGCTTTTACAATATGTACCATACTTACCATTTATCATTAAAACTGTAAGTATTTTAAAAGCATAGTTTTGTTTAACGGATTGTTTAGATTTACGTACAATTTGTTAGTTTCGTCGAAATGGTTAGTTCTCTTTTAGAACGATTGCGAAATTTATAAACTACAAAACAAATTGCTTCAAAAGATAAATACTAATGTTCACGTGTGTTTGACGGAAGATAATTGTGTTTAACATTTTTCGGTATTCGCAAATCAATCGTGTCCGGAAAGTTACGAATTTAATTCTTTCAAATTAAGAGTATTCATTGGAAGTCATAAAAAAAAGAGAGAGAGGTACTTCTGACGTATGTTGTGCTTAAAAATTTTATGACATTTAAAAAATATATTCATTGCAGCAGACAATCATTCTCTTTGCAATATATGTAGCCATCATGTTTCAAAACGGTAACACAAAGCAGAAAATGAAATGGAAAATTCGTATTGCTTGAACATGAACGTAGTACAAATATAAAAATAGCTCTAAAAGATATGTTTTGGAAAATTAGCAAATAAGTTTAAAGTGATGAAAATATGTAGTTAATATTTTAAAAGATTTTGAAGGTATGCCGCGTGTGCATTCTGTGTTAACTTGCTCGCAAAATCTTTTTTTTACGATCTTCGCATCGCACTTTATACATCCTATCTCTCTCTCTATACAATATCGTTCCTGAAACAAGTAGCATGAATATAATTTAATGCGAATAAAAACCATACTATAAAACTAAATCTTAGCTTCATCTACGAGAAAACAATCGAAATATGTTGAAATGTAACTCGGCAGTTAAGTTTTTTTTTTTTCAAATTACGTGTTTTTCGGTTCAGTATTGATGTTTTTAACCATAAATGTAGTCAAGATTGCAAAATTCAGTCCATGTTTTTAAAAGATAGAATTGCAAATACTGTGTTCTTAAATCGAGTCTTGAAAACTCAGGCATTGTTGACTCGTGTTACGAATTTTTTTGAATGAATTTCTTGTGAAGTATTCTCAAAAGTCAGCTGTCCCGAGAGTTAACTCTTACGATATAATAAAAAACGGTTCAATATGATGAGTTTGTTATACTCTCTCTACTACTACTTTAACTCAAGATTGAAAAAATACATTTTTACTTAACTGGGGGATTCTTTTGATGGAAAGTAACACAGTAGTAACTTTTGGTTAGGATCAAGAAAGGTAGATTATTTTAATTTGGCGTATTACTATTTTTTGTTTCATTTCCACTCAAAAAGAAGAACCTCTATGCTTGTGATCTAAGGGACTAGTTTGGATTACTGCCCCCCCCCCCCTTCCCAGCCTGCAGGTCCAAGATGGATTTCCTATACAAGAAATGAACTTCGTCTCCAGTGCTATGTGTTTACGCATGATAATTTAGGCCCCCTTAAGGAATCATAGTAGCAGCACACACTATACAATGACGAATAAGCATCAAGTTACATTTATGAATAATCATGCATCATTCATCATTGACAGTTTCAATAGTGTCAGACGGTGAAAAAGGAATTAATAAAGTTGAAATAATTAGTTATCGTAAAAAGTATTTAACGGACTTATGGTCGTTGATATATATAAGAAAAATTTTCATAACTCTTTGTCGACAGTCGTAAGCACAATCAATACACGTTTTCCTGAGCAAAAACAAAATATTTTACAAAATATCTGTCGTTATTGATTTGTCTGCCTCGTAAACTTCAGCGACGCCACGGCGCACAACTCCAAGTTATCTGAACTTCCAGCTTGTTAAATAATGCACAATGACGTCACGCGCGAAGTTTCTCTGACCTTTTTTGATTTGCATAACGTCACAGTCACTTCTCCGGCGAAATGATGAATTTAGCAAAGCAAAAAGTTGCATGAAACTCGCTGGGAAAGGGATCGATTCTTGTTAAGTAGGGTGATTGATTTCCCAGAGCATGGGAAGGCTTTAGAGCACAAATACCACTTAACTCTCCGGCCCGTTTTGTTTCATCCTAACTTCTTTTTTCTTCTCTGTTGAAACGGAGATTTTTCTATCACACTTTCTTAGTAATCAGAAATAACGGCAAAAACTGATTTATTTTTTGTTTCGTTCTTTTATTTCTTCTATTTTAGTCATTATGTATTTTTTCCCCTTTTTCTTTTCTTTTTATCTTCCCATTTTATATTTGTAACTAGGAATGGAAAGTGAAGTGGTGTTTACTTTTTGTTTTGTTTTCGTTCTGCAAAGTAAGTGCTTGAAAGCGCAAAGAAAAGCTCGTTCGTCGACTCAGTGAGTAAAGAAAAAGCGTGACGGGGCTCAAATAAAGTGTTTAAAATGTAAAGAAGAAAGAAAAGATAAAGAGGCTTTTATGTAAACTTTGAAACAAAAACTCTTGTTTTATACTTCATTATTTATTTGTTTGCATTAAATTCAAATTGTCACATTTAGCTACTTTGTGGTAGATGAGTAATCCGGAATATTCAAACATTCTGAAAATATGCTATTGTAATTTACGTGATATTTATCCATATACTAAGTTATCTTTCTTCTATTCTTAATGGAAGTAATCTGGTATCTAAATAATTTTTTTTCTTGCATTAAGCTGTCGCCATGTGTCTTTCTGTAATCGAATGTATCATACGTAATATATAAAGCTGTGTAATAGTGAAATCTATGCTATTATGTTTTCCATATCCCAGAAAATATGGTTCGGTCTTAAGTTTGAATTTTTAAACTTCCGTTAGAGTGCTAAATGTTTCCAAAAAAAAAAAAAAAAACATTTAGTAACTTTCTTGGCGTAAAATCTGATTAAGATGAAAATATTAAAATAAAGATATAAAAGGCTTTCAAATAATTTGTTTTGAACCTAAATAAATGGTTTATCATTGAGCCTAGCTACGTGTGAGAGTTTCCATTTCGGAATTTGTTAAGGATTTTGGTACTGGAAATCTCATTCTTTGAGATTTTCAGTACCGAAAATACTTTGCTTTGGGCATAACTTAATTCCATGGGCAAAGCTGTGGCCGACTTAATGACCGATACTAAAGACATGTGCATATAATTCTCAGGATTAATTTTAAAAAAAACATTGCTTAAGATAACCAAAGGAATCTGGGACATACGACGGGCATATTCATTAGAACATTACAACGAAAGTTAGTTTTAATAGGCTATGACAGCAGAAGACAGACCTGAGTGCCTTCAAAACCAGCACGTTATTGCCTCTAATGTTTCCCTTTGACTCGCGATCATATTGGATATTCACTATGCAGCAAATAAACAGTGACTTGGTTATAGTGGAATCACGATTTTAGTTGATAATAGCTGACAAAAAGGTTTGAGTGTGACGCAGAGCCTACGAAGCCCAGAGCCCAAGTTGTCAGCAAGAACTTTGCAACTTGATGTTGACTCCATAAAAGTATGGGCAGTTTTTACATGTCATTTACTGTTTATTCCGGTTTAACCCTTAGTTTGGCACATATCAAAAATCTAAATTTTGACAAAAAATTTTTATTTTAGTTTTTTGGGGTAAAATGCATAAATATTATATAGTTAAAAAAAATTCATGGGAAAAAATTAAAAGAAAATCGGTTTTATAAATTGTGTATCCTATAGGATACACTGCCAAAGTGGCAAATAAGAATACATAAAACGTGGCTCACTCAATCACAATATCAACTAATTTGGCACTATTGTAGATTTTATAAACAATAGAAATAATAAGCAAATAATAAAAAAATAAAAGAGAACATACCTGTAATCGACGTGACGCCATGTTGTTTTGGTAGAACACACTGTAACACTTATAAACTTAATACTGAACGCGTTGCTCTGTAAATAGCCACAGTAAAGACAGATGTTGAAAAATAAGGTTCGAATAATGCTATAGGTTAAAAACCAGCCCCCTAGAGGGCGCCTAATTCAAATTTAAAAATGTAGAAAGTGACCTATCCTGTAGGATACATTGCCAAACTAAGGGTCAACTGAACACATGAATAACTAAAAATAGTTATGTCAGGTAGTTTAAGACAACTTGCAGCAATGTATGAACTTTGTCTATGCATAAAACGATGGAATTTTAAGGGATGGAAATGCGCTTTGTATTCCTGCTGCAAACAATTGCAACTGAAGAAACTAATTACATTTGTGCAGAAATTGTGAAGTATAAATCCAACGTAATTTACGCACAAATATGCAGGGATATTGCATACACGTGTTTCGGCGTTACAAGGAACACCTTTTTCAATGCAAAAAACTGTGAGCTTATTGATGCACAGACATCCGACAAAAGGGCAAGACTAGCTTGCAATTGGCTAGAAAAATATTCTGGACAGGGCGGTTTTAACAAATAAGTCAGCTGCTTTGATCAATCGAGGTGAATTGCATCAGTCATTATTGGTACATAATCAAGATTTCAGTTCATGGAAAATATCCTTCAACGGCAATATTGTTACAGTAATGGACGTTTATAGTGGCAGCATGTCTTACTATTTCTGTAGGAAGCTTTAAACAATTTTTTGTTCCTTGCCACGTCGAGTTGTTGCGTTTCTCAGAACAAAAATTGCTCCGAAAAAGTATTATAAGGTATCTTATGACTTTTTTCGCATTAGTGTACACCTGTTTACTACTATTTTGTACTAATTTATTTTGCATGATAGTTTTCCTTGTTATGTTTTAGTTATTGACTTAACAGCAATCAACATCTTGACTAATGGACAAACGCTTTTCTTTTGAATTAATAACTCATCAAAAGATTAATTCCAGAAAAACACGAACGGAATGCGCTTTCTAATAAAGGATATACAAATCGCAGACGCTCTGTCAACATTTTATCAGCAATATCAGTTTTTCCTTCTTTTTGAAATTGCATTTTTTATTTGTAAATAATTTTCACTCATGAATAAAAAAAACTGCTTTACACGGATTCTTTTTCGCTTCCAAAAGAAAGAAATGCTTTTCATGCATATAAATCACAAAAGAATATTTTTCTCATGCTCCGCAGCCAGATGGTTTTTCTCATTTTTCTGTTTTGTTTTGCCTTAAAATTTATAAGGAAGGAGAAAATGCTTAAATCATGAATTTCTCCTCTTTCATTCTATTGTGAATATACCCTTGGATGAAATAGCCCACCTGGTAGTTATGTCTTGCTCTGTTTATGTGCATGCATCCGAGAGCTTAAATGTGCGCAGCAAATTTTAAATGTTTTGCAATAAATGTTCTGCATTTTTTCCAATCCTTTTTATCGTCTAATCTCTTACGCAAATTAAATTCTTAAATACTAGCAGAGGTATTATTTTTTGTTTATGCAACGCACTTCTGTTTTTTACGCTTCTTATATTCTACGGCTACTTATTTATATTACATACTGACGACAATAGTGGCATGTCTGAAAAATATGAAAAAAAAGCGTAAAATATCACTTAAATTGTCACATTACTGGCACAAAACTAGCTCGCGTGACTAATGTGTAATGGCGTACAACTGATGTAATAAATAATAGCAAATAGTTTAAATTATACAATGAATAAGAAGGTTTTCAAACTTTAAATATACACTATTAATTTAGACTACAAAAATCCAACAAATTAGCATAACATCATAAATATTTTGTATTTATTGTAAAGAAAGAAATAAATACTCACTGTTCAGCTGCTGAAATTTGCGCAAACAATACGTAGGATCAGAATAAGAAATGATGATTTTAACTAACGGAAAATGTTTTCATGAAAAAATACTGCATGCATTATGCGTTCGTTTCTCCTGATATTATTTCCCATTTAAATCTTGCTAACACATGTTTCCTAATTAATGATGGAAAATGTGCTAAGGATTACGTTAAGTTTTTGACTTGCACTTCCGTCATTTATGAACCTGTTTTTCTTTATATTTTCAACTAATTACATTTCCATTTGCATATAATTTATTTCTTAAATACTTCTAGTTAGTTAATTGCCTTTAAATCTTTTTAGTGGCTATTCATATGAGCATTAGAAGAAATGAGGTCAACTACAGAAAATTGTAACATTCATTGAGTTACAACGTCTAGTTAAAAAAAAATCGTTACGATTAAATGTCGATTAGATCGAAATGGTGGGGAGCTCAAAAAATTATTTCTCTTGAACACTATTACAGAATTTAAATATATATATAAATAAATACATATTTTAGCTATAGTTTTTTACAAGGAAGTTTTGTTTTATTAATGTAGACTACTACTCAAAATACTTTGAGATAGACTGTGTTTAAACTCTTCATCAATGCGATGTTTTGTAACAGCAATTAATGAATATCTTTTGCTTTTTAAAATAAAATTAAAAAAAAACAGCTATCATTTAATCTAATCATTTGGGTTACTTCTAAATTCATCAATAAAGAAACAAAGTATTCTGCCTCGTTAAATTCGCTTAAAAAAGATAACCAGTTGTACATTTAGTATGCACAATACACATTTTTAACTAAATACTGCTGTAATATGGAAATGAGGTTTGCCGATAGTAAACAAGTCACCTTAAGAGTTTGCTGTTTTCCTAAAATTTTAATTTACTGCATTTCACTAAGAAACCATGCGATTGTGTAGTTACGAAAAAATCTACATAAGTAATAATCGAAAGAGAATAGTATGGCATGTTTTTGAACGCATAACTGACCTTGTTCTCCCGTTATCGAAGTATGAAGTTTTTTAACCAACCAAAATTTTGTAAAATGTCGCTAAATTTAGAGACTTCGATCAGTAAAGGAAGCCGTCTTTCAAGCTCTTTGAAGATCGATTTACTGCCACATTCAAACGAAAAACTTGTCGGCCATCAAATGCACTTTTAATTTCTTGGCAAACCTTTTAATTTGGCACTTTTCATAAAAGTTCGGTAAATTTTAAGACGTTATGTCTCGATAACGGGGGAACGTAGGCAAAAAATTTTTGGTGCTAAAAATTTCTCTATGCTCTACCCCCCCCCCTCCCGATAGATACGTATTTTAATATTTTTTCCTTATTCCACTATTTGGGTTCCTTTTTTTTTAAATTAGTAAAAGTTTTTCAGGCGCCGTAACTGTTAATAGTAATTGTATAGTAATTTGAAATACTGTTTGAAATTTGTTGACATGATTAACAGAAATTAATAATTTTTATGTGTCATTTTGAAAATGTCAATAAAATGTTATTCAAATCCTTTGTGATAGAAAGTATATTTTACCATTTTTCCCCACTACGCAAATCATGCACAAAGTGCACATTAATTGCTTATTACCATTATAGGAAAATCTAATTATTTTTCTTTTTGTAGTTTAATTTTTTGTCACGAGTGTGGAAAAGTCGTTTTTCTCCTTTGTGTTTTACGCTGATGTAATTTACGAAACTACCTTAGGGGACAATAATTGAAACTCCGATTCAAATTAAATACACAATTTTAAGCAAAGTAATGAAAAGTAAAATGACCTGAAAATAAATTTACAAATGGAATGAAACTCATTTTGCTGTTTCCTCGTCTAAATTAATTCCAAGCAGTTTTAAAAATGCTGCTACAAAAAGTTCTAATTGCCTCGTTACTGTTCTGTAATTCGCTAAATTCTTAGTGTGACAGTAAAAACCGTGCTCTTGTATGTACTGTACCTCCAAATTGAACACTAATTAACCGTCATTCATTAGGGTTAGCTTTCTGGAAGGATTTAAAGAAATAACTGATTTTCTTGCTACCAGTTTCACGGTTTAATTATTCAGCGCTCTCATTAAATTTCATTTTCAGTTTTTACCTTTCAACCTTTCGTTCCCCTGCGGCTGCAAACCGGGGCAACTTGATTTGATTTCTCTTTGGTTTTTCCAACTTTTGGTTTCTTGGAAGTAGGTAAACGGTCAGAATGGTAGAAGTGCTTGGCTGAAAAATTCATAACGTTTGCTACGCTGCTTTATTTCGTTGAAGATGTGTTCATAAAATATTAAGCTCATTTTTTGGGTCTGTTTGAGAAGAGGGACTCTTCGAGAAAAAATGAAGACTTAAACCAAGCAGAGGCTTGTACATACATAAGTACAATAGCGCATCTTTATATCGTGCTTGTTAAGAGTACAAAAAGTACGATACATCCGAACCCGCGGTATAACAGAGATAAAATGCAGTTAAGCGAGTAAGATACATGGTAATGATATATACTCCTAAAAAAAGATTAGGTAACATATGAAGGGCCAGGGGGAAAAAAGATGAAAGTCACTTTTTCGTCAATTTTGAGATATTAGCGCTATCTAGGGACTATGAAGGACTAGTATCATCTGGTAGAACAACAAGGGGGAGAAAAGATGAGAAGCGACCGAAATGTGCATGAAAACTCGAAAAACTACATAAGGAGCTACGAGAAATCAAACTTTGTTCTTCGTTTTTCTCGAAATCGCTTTTTGGCCACTTTCATCTTTTTTCCCCCGGGCCCTTCATATCAGGACGAGTTTTTTATTAAAAACGAAAGAAAAGTCTATACCAGTGGTTGTTTTTATATTATTTTATGCTGGAAGACTAATTGAGACGCGCGAGTCAAGATGCATAGAAAAGTTTTCTTTACTGATTTTTTAAAAAATGAAGAAAATGCTTTTTGTGAAATATAACTTTTGTTTTTTTAAAGATCTAAGCCACTTTTTAAAAAATATTTAAATATTTGCGAGGCAAAAGAAAAGTACGATATATCCGAAAGAGCGATGTAACTATAGGTTTCAGTACTAATACGTGTGACATTTTGTGTTGGTGTTTGCTGCAATTTCTTCTTGAATAGTCAAATCTTATATACTTCAAAATGCATCAAAACGCTTCTTTTAGGTTTAATATAGATACTTATAGGGGGATATGTTATAATTATTAACTTGAAATATAAAAGGAAACATAAATCTTCTTGAAATTCCTTCTTTCCATGAAGTTTTGGACTACCTTTCTAATTCACTACGATGTTAAAAAATGATGTGTGCATGTGTATTTATAAGAGTGTTAACTGTGCATTGGGGAATTTCTAATACTTTCAATTGTAATTAATCATATGTCTTTGGCTGAAAATTGTCTTCAAATACTAATAACGGCAAAAACTTGCTAACAACAATAATAATATTAAATAATAATAGAAAATGCAGTAAATATGCCCGTTATATATATATACTAGCTGACATGGCTATGCGTTGCTGTGGCTAAGGTATGGGTCAAACTATAATGTTTCAATAGAAACGAAAAACTTTATTAACGTTATAGAGATCAACTGTATATAAAAATGAATGCAGAGAGGTACGTTTAGAAAATACAATTCTGAGCAGAATCACTCTAAATTTTAATATTACACAGGTAAAAGTTAATAAATTACGGTAAAACCTTTTTTTATTACAATTGAAATACAAAATCACAAAAAAAATGAATATTGTATAACTTAAAAACCCGAAAAGGTACGATATTTACAAAACAGTCGAATTTTGAATCGCAAACTATGAGGTATATATTTATGTTACAAAGCAATGTGACGGTAAAAATTGTGTGTATAGAAATAATTTTAATCTTCGCACCATAAAACAGTACATTTTCCCTCCTAAGAATTTGTTTTTTGAATAGTAAATACCAAATGTATTATTGAACGATAACTTGAAAATTTATTGCTGCAGATGGATACGCTTAGCAAATACAATTCTGAACTAAATCACTAAAAATTTAAATATTACATAGGTAAAAGATCACATCATGCAGTGAGCCTTTCTTTGTCTAAATACACCTGACATAAAAATCACTAAACAATATGAATATTTTATAACTCAAAGCTCGAAAAAGGTATGATATTTTTCACTAAAATAATTTTCCTAAAAAAATATTTGTACCTAAACATGAGTGAAAAACATTTTTAAAACATACAACATAGCATATGTTAAGTATCTAAACTGCTTTAATAAATTGAATTAAGTAAAGGAGAAGTAAGCAAATAATACTTTTCCGAATATTGATTTAATAATACTTACACGCACAATTTAAATTAAGAGAATCGGGACGAATATGCCAGAAACAGATTCGACATCCTTGATCGTTACCACTATTGCTTTTTGCTTCCGAAGCAACTGACAACCCAGCAGCAGATTTTATCTTATAGAAGCCAAGAATACAGAAAAGCTGGTAGCTAAATAGATAATTTGCAATAAAAATATATTGCGGTCCTAAATTGAGATAAAAACTATATTTTCATTTAAGTTGGACCAAACTGAAACTGCGTGCAAAATTTGGTTAAAATCGGTTCAGTAGCTGAGGAGTCCATTGGCCACAAACACAGGGACACGTAGTTTATATATATATAATATTATTCGTATATTGCCCGCCATAAAAATTGCGTTAAAATGGTAAAGTTTTACCATGATTGCTAAAACGCTTTTTATTACCTCAGAGGCTACTTTTACTCCTAAGATGGAACCACAAAGAACTCTTAAAGTATTTTTTCATGAAAAGTGTATGCCGCTTGTTGAAACTCTTAAGTTTCAAATATCAAAAGTATCGTGTTGAAGCTTCGAGCATTTGAAACAAATGTCTTATCATTACTTTGAAATGTTTTCATATGAAATATAACGACTGTTTAAGTTTTGAATTTCGAATGCTTCTTCTTTTTTTATTGAAAGTGATTTTAGAAACCGGAATACATGTTTTGATGTCGTCATCAAGCAAAGTACTTATAACTTGCAATATTTTACCCAAAGGGAAAACCTTAGACAGAAGACGATCACGAACGATTATTGATTTCCCTTTTTTATTTTCTGTTTTTATTTCTTTAATCGATTATGCTTAGGACATATTGTAATACTGTTTAAATGTTTTTTTAAAAACCGATCATTTATTATTTATTTAATTTAATTAATTTTTTTATTAATCTAGTTTTTTCTTGAATTTACTAAAGTGAAAAAATAAGTTAAGTAATTTAAAATTAATAAACTAAAGAAATTTAGGGTTGATATGTGAACTCAAAATTTTAAAAACTCTGATGTATTAATTCAAATTATCTTTTATTTACTTAATTGAAAATTTGTTTTTAACTGACAGTTTTGTATTCGATATCGAAGTCATGAGTAATTTAAGATCCTTCATACGAATAGAAAATAAAAAAAAATATATAGGAGCTGTATATCTAGGGCTAGGAGCAATATATCTAGGAGTTAGTCTTTTTATTATTCTTTAAAAAAAATACTTACAAAAAAGTTCAAAGAACTTAGCCTTATGCAACATTTAAGAAGCACTCACTGCTTACAAAGGATACGTATTTTGTTGGACTAAATGTTTTAACAATATCGATTTTTTTTTACAAATGTTGTTTGTACACATTCCACAGACAACAACCACAATCTAGAAATTTTCGATCGTCAAATGCCATGGGATCAATGAGTTAGCACTGGAGAAGCGTGAAGAACTCGAAACTAAAATGGTTAAAAATATTCCTTATTTTCGAATTGAGGTTTTGTTTCACAGCATGAGTAAATTATGTTGTATTGTCAACATTGTCCCCGTAACTTAATGTTGTACGACATAAATAATGAAAGTATTTCGCCCCTCAAGTTAGGTATTAATATTTAATTCAAAAGATCTGTTTTATTTTAAAGTAAGTTTTAGAAAATAATTCATGCAACTTAAATCTGGCTTTAAGATTTTTAAAGTCCAAAGTAATTTAATACTCCCTTAATATCAATCTCAGGACCGAATATTATCTAAGTAGTTTTTTCCCATCCAGATTAATTTTGTCTCACATTGATGTCTGATTTTGTACTCATCCATTTGTATCAACTCCTTTCCTTGTTATACATGCATAATATTGCTAATTTCTACAAATTGATATGTTTTAATGTAATTAATGGCTTTTTTTTCGAATCGTTTACTTATTGGGAAAAAAACTTAGTTTTTTTACTTAAATAATACATTCTATTTTTCTGCCATACTGACTGTTGTTTTTTTTTTTATAGGTGAGTGATATTTATTACTTCGTGTTATGATGTTTGCATTTCTTAGGTAAGCAATTCATTTAACATTTGTTTAAATGATAATTTAGTTTTAAGAAAACTATATCACTGTCTTTTTTCTCAATCTTAGCTCAAAGTGGCTATTTTGTATCTACAAACTCATTGATAGTAAACTTTTAATGTGCAATTTGCTTTGAGGTGCAGAAGGTTATGTTTAATCATTGTATTTTTCTGCAAAAAGTTGGAACTTTTCTTAGAGTTGATTGTTTTCTGTCATTTAAAGAAATTGAATTTTATTTCGTTTTGTAACTTAATTTTAGAAATATGTAAATAATTTCATACAAAATATAAGTGCGGAAGTAATTTTTTAATTGATAAAGTATTAAGTAAGTAGTTACGTCTGAGCGATAAGGAAATAGAGATGCAATAACAATTACTGCAATGCAAAACTTTAACAACTCTGCCATAAGTAGTGACGATACGTGTTATGGAGACGAAAAAAAATAGTTGGTTTACTTTTGTTGAAGCCCTTTGCATTTTAATGCAACTAATATGATTTATTTTGCGCACAAAATGGAAACAAAAACTGTTCAAGACTCAGTCCTCGGTTTCGGTGACACTCATCTGACGTGGGTAAAAGTAGTCTTGAACACATTATAGGTTGGTATGCTTGATACCTTCTTCTCCATTTTAGGACAATGGTCAGGGTTGAAAAAATCTAAAACTCAATTTCAAGAAAATTCAGAGGAACATCAAACCAAATTGATCGTAAACGACAAGTAATCCATATTTATTTAAAAAATGGGGGGGGGGGGGGGAGGCTTAAACAAATGGTAATCAAATTGCAAATGAGATGCTTATGTTGAGTTTCACTATATTAACTACGTAATCATAATTAAGTAGCTAGAACCGTAATACTTAAAAGTGCTTGCAGAAACCCATGGTACTTAGCTTCAATCCTGTATTTAACTAAGTGTTGTTACTTATTCAGAGAAACTAGAATTTAATCTTTTGAGAGGATCTCTCTAAATCGTGCTGCATATCTTTTGTGACAAATTTTGACGTAATCTGGGGTTAAAAAGAATTGAGCTGTCAGATTTAGCTGGGACGTGCTTACATTCAAAAACAGATGACTTGTACAATGTAAAATATTTTTGTTTGAAGAATGCAATAATTTTGCTGCTTTAAAAGAGCAATAAATCATACTGTTAGTACGGTTTTTCGTTTTTGAAAGACAACTGCATTCAGAGTTTACTTTAGCTAAGCAGAGTTGATTAAAGCCTTCTTGGTTAGCTTCCACTGAGGCTGTTATTTATTTAATTTTTTTTAGATAATGTAAATGAATTAGCCTGCTGTCACGAAATACCCCCGAGCAAAAAGCTGAACCTTCCTAAAGCAGCAGGTTTTAATTTAAAACGGATATTTTTTCTGAACTTAACTGTTCTTTTCCCATTTTGTACTCTTCGTACATTCTTTGTTGAAATAAGATAAATTTTACATACATAAAAAAAATCTTAATTCTGAAAACACTTTTGCAGAAATCCAATAAAACCCCCCTAACCTTTCTTACGACAAACAATTTCAGTATTCGAAAACAAAACCACTTGCATTTCATTCATGAATAGAACTGAGCAGCAACAATTAGCTGAAAATATTAGCTGATTTTTTAAAAGTACATCTATATACTAGCTGCGTGGTCCAGCGTTGCACGGGCTATCTTAGAAATGAAAGCGATGTCAAGTGACGCATCTGCTTTCGGTAGAGCAACAAACTCGCCGCCATGTTGGCTCGTTACAGCCAGCACCCTCTACACACAGTTGCCAAGACAATACTTTGAATGAACGCCATCTCTCGAGAAGAGTAGAAACTAATCCGCTCGTGCTTTTCGAGC